>PVJH01012311.1:0-64740 GCA_004026705.1 Nesogale talazaci
GGAGCTATGAAATATGCAACCTTCCTCTAGTTCCCATGCTGCCTCCCACCCACTATCATGACCCCAATTCTACCACATAAATCCAGCTAGACCAGGAGATGGACAGTGAAGTTGGAAACATGGGAAACTTAGGATAGATGATCCATCAAGACTAGTAATAGGAGTGGTAATACCAGGAGGGTGGAGGGATGGAGGAATGGAGAGGGAGAACCAACGTCAGGGGTCGACACGTAGCCTCCTCTCTGGGACATGGACAACAGGGAAGTGAGTGTTGGGACACATTGTACAGTGTACAGGATGAAAAAATAATTTGTAAATTACTAAGGGTTCAAGGGGAAGGGGGGAGGAAGGGTAATATAGGGAGATGATAATGGAGCCTGGAGGGAGGGAGAATGTTTTGAGAGTGATGATGGCAATGGGTGTGTAAAAGTGGCCTGAATACAACGAATGTTGTTAGGGATTGTGATGGGAGTTCTAGGGGCCCCCAAATAAAATGATTAATTTTTTAAAGGGGGGGAGGTTTTTTTTTGTTTTTTTGTTTTTTAAAGAGGAGCTTGTATCAAGGGCTCAAGTGGAAAATATTGGGAAATGTATGTGGAAATATGTGTGCAAATGTGCTTGATACAAATGATGTACTGAATGTTGTAGTAGCTGTAAGAGCCCCCAATAAAATTTTAAAAATTAAAAAAAAAAAAGAAATCCCTATCTTTCTGCCCTGGAGCAGCTGGAGGTTTCAAACAATGGACTTTGCAGTTAGCATCCCAACTCATAACCCCTGGGCCACCAGGACTTCTTTGCCAACCTTAGCGCAAATCAATAGAAGCCCATGGGAAGCTGCCCCATTATGTTTGAAAGAACTCTCCAACATCTGGCCTCAAGAATGTTGATAAAGCTTTACAGCCTAGTCCAGGAGTCTGCAACTAACCTGCAGACCAAATCAGATTGGCAAACTGTTCTTTTAAATAAAGTTTTATTGGAACACAAACATGCTTATTCCATGTGAGTATTGTCTATGTCTGCCTTCTACTGGAAGGGGGATGTTAAGTAGCTGGAACAGAGATTGTATAGCCTGCAAACTTAAACATTTTCTATCAGACCCTTTATATAAATAATTCATAAACCCCCAATCTTGCCTACGACAATGACTTTGTGTAAAATTAGCAAACCTTCTTTTATAAGGAGCTGCAATAAAATTATGTCATAGGTGAAATCAGTCCCCAAATTGGAACTCCAGGACCATAGGTGTCCAGAACACATGAAGTATTCTCAAGCCTGCTTCTCTCCATGATGTAGTTTGGAAGCAGGGCTTACAAACAGGTGCACCTGATCCTAGTAACGTTTTGCATAGATTATTTCATATGCTTCTTACAAACTCAGGAAGTAGATCTTACTATCCTTGTTTCATAGATGAGAAAACTGAAGTACGGAAATATTAATTACTTAAGTTTCGTAGGAAATTGCAGAATTTGGGCTTGGTTTTAAACCCAGGAAATCCATCAAATTTTTTATTTTAAAAATAAATTCAAAAAGCACCATGGAATGTACTGTAATGGTAAATGCTTTAATCATCAACTGTGAAAAGATAGGAACCTATACCTGACGCATTTACACAGCACAAGTTCTACTCCTACTGTGGCTAATGGGAAGTTTCCAAAACAATGATTCCCAAGGTTGATTTGGGGATAGATGTGCCCTGGTGGATCCTGAGTTGATGCAAACTGACCCCAGCTTACTGTAAGACAAGTTCCAGCCCCCAACCACATCCACTCACACCTGCCCTTTAAGACAGGACCAAACAACCTTTACAGTAATCGAATACCACACTCTTCTACAAAGTGGCTGGTGGGTACAAACCTCCAAACTTTCAGTTGGCAGCTGAGCCCTTAACCACTGTGCCATCAGAGATCTGTGTCTGAGAAAGTTATCACACCCTCCTCAGTGAAAACTGAATTCCAGAGACGAAAGAACCTGCGGTCAGATGTGTTTCTTCAGTAAAAGGTCAGCCATGCCTTCCTCTCACAGAAAGAATGGAAGCCAACACTCATGCTTGGTGTCCAACAGAAGTAAAATAGTGGCACCATTTCATTTATTTATTTTGATTTATGGATCATTTTATTGGGGGCTTTTACATATAACACTCCAGAAATCCATTATATCAACCGAACTTGTGCAAATGCTGCCATCATCCTTTTAAAAACATTTTCTTTCTACTTTCTACAGCTCTTCTTTTGACCCTCCCTCCCCTACTCCGCCACCCTTGTGAACCCTTAATAAACTTTGTGTGTGTGTGTGTATCTTACACTGTAGTATGCATTCCTTCACCCACAGTTCTGTTATTCGTCCCCCTTGAGGGGGTTATACATCCATCATTGCTATCAGTTCCCCTTCCGCCTTTGTCTCCCCCTTCCTCTACCCACATAGAATTATACCTCCCACTATCGTTTCGGAAGGGGTTATCTGTCATGGATTCTCTGTGTTAAAAGCTCTTATCTGTACCCACGTACATATACCAGTCTAGCGGGATTTGTCAGGTCAAACTGGGGCCATGATAATGGGGGAAGGAAGCATTAAAAAAAAGCAAGAATGTTGTGTGCTTCCTTGGTGCCACACTGCACCCTGGGTGAGTGGTCCCTTCCAATGATCAGTCGATGGACTTTGAGTCTCTACTCTGACCCCTCTCCTTCACAGCAATGACTGTTTTTGATCTTCTGATACCTAATCCCATTGACACCTCGTGATCATGCAGGTTAGTGTGCTTCTTCCTTGTGGACTTTGTTGCCTTCCTGCTAGATGATCACTTCAAGCCATTAAGAGCCGCCCCCCCCCAGATGCTATATTATTTAATAACCGGGCACCATTGTCCCTCCCTAACACATTTGCTTATGCACCATCCTGCCTTCAGCAATCGTGTCAAGAAGGTGAGTACCACACTGTGTGCTACCTTTATACATGGGCGGAGGTCTACCCAAACATTGCTGTTTTTTAAAAAAACAAACCTCAGCTGAAGCTTCCTGATCATGAACTATCTATAAGACAGTAAATAATGGCTAGTCAATTAGGTAGGTGGCAGGTGCGGTAGCTCTGTGAGGCCAGGCTAACCTATCAGCAGTGTTTTGAGAGAATTAACGCTGCTGCCTCTATTTCCAATGTGCAATGCAGTGTCAAGGAGAACAGAAACCTAGTAATTGCCCCAGTCCTCTAGAGAACCATTAATGTGGCAGGTCTTTTTTTAGGACAGCCAAGCGGTTTTCTCTGGAGAATGCTGAACTTTGTACAGTCTTTCTCTTGCCCTGGCTACTTGAACAGATAAGAGACTCCAATCTTCAAAATACTAGGGTTATTGGGGATTTTTTTTTTAGGAAATCACTCAGAGAACTGACTTGTATGACGTCACTAAGCCCAGGACAATTAACTGCGAGAATATAAGATGCATAATCTCTGCCTTCAAAATCTCATAGACTTGGGGCTGAACGTCGGTGGCGCAGCGGTTCAAATCCAGCAGCAGTTCTCCAGGAGGCAAGGCTGGGCCATCTACTCCCACCAGATGGCAGTGATGCCAAAAAAACAAAAACAAAAACAAACCAAAATCTCATAGACTCAATTCAAGTAAATACAACGTATGGTAAGTCATACAGTGTATGTGAAATAATACATACACCTGATAAACAATATCTACTACCAGACACCAGATTTTGGAATCTTACTGAAATATGAAACATGACATTACCAAATCTTTACAAAACATATTGGCAGAGGTCAGAAGCCAAAATGATGAATAAAAATGTGATGAATTAAGAAAATGTGATGAATAAATATCTTCAAATCTTGGAAATTAGGACTGGTAAAACTATCAGGTGATGGTATCAAAATGACCTTATCAAGAATGCCCATGGTGCAGTCACATTGAAATCAAATGTCCAATGCTCTCCTTACATTAAATTATGATGTGCATTGGTTTCTCTTTGCTTTAACCTGTACTGATAGTATAGTCCTTTTAGAAACATAAATTTCTCAGTCTATACTTCTCATTCTTCTGGTAGTCTGGTGAAAGTTACTGAACATCCTCCCAGAAAGATAAAATCATATATACCCACCACTTTTCATATCACTTATGGACTGTGCTAAATGCATTTATGGGCCCCAAGTTAAGAACCTCCTCAAATTGGTATTGTTTGTCTTCAGAATGGTTTCATATTCATGAAAACTTGATTTTATTTCGTGTTTTATTTATTAATATGTCAAGGGTAAAGAGGAATGAGAGGATGTGTTGTATGCCTTTGATGTCAAATAGTTTTAGATGCCAGACTGAGCCCGCCTTCCCTCACCTGTGCACAGAGCATCACGAGAATGACTGTGAGTGAAGAAAGGACGTGGCATGCACAGCTGGCCCATGGACAAAGCTGACAAAGGCCACTGCTCTTTAAGACCCCGTTCTGAGATCAGTGCAATGCAAAATGCCCCCAAACTAACAAAACCCCAAACAGGTAGGGTAAATTGAACCACGTTCTGGAAATCTAAATTACATTCTAAATATAAAACTATAAGTAGATTAGAAAGAGTACATAATTAGTAAATCTAGTAGGCATATTGTTCCCATTAGATGGTATGACAGTTCAAAGTATAATTTTCAAATGAAAAAAATTAGCACGTTATCTTTAACAGAGTAGTGTGATCCTAGAAAATGACTGAGTCAAACAGAATTTCACAGAAACTTCCACACACTCAGCTACAAGTCAATAAGTAGGAAAAGCAATTCTTAAAAAAAATTCAGTTGGTGCAAGAAATTAGAGATAATATGAGCCAAGACAAGTGAAAATCTTTGGTATAAAGACTTCTACTTATGTCTGCATTATAAATATCTTAAGTGTATTTCATTACTTAAGTATAATAAATATACTTAAATAGAAATACATTAGGAAATTGTTTGTCTTCCTTGTAGGTCAAATCAGACATAGTTTCATATCACTTGCAGGAACCTGGGTCATTCACTGGCTATCCTTTGGGCTGTTACCAGCAAAGTTCGCAGTTCAGAGCCACCAGCCAGTCCAAGGGAGAAAGACAAGGCTTTCTATTTCTGTGAAAAAGGTACCGTCTCGGACTGAGCCCTGGTGGTGTAAGTGGTTGAGTGCGGGACTGCGGCCCGAGGGCTTGGTGGCTCAAATCCAGCGGCGGCTCTCAGGAGCAGCACTGGGTAGTGAGTGGCCATGACCACCTGAGGCAGTGATGTCAAAAAAAAAAAAAAAAAAGGTACCATCTGAGAAACCTTCGGGGGAAGTTCTGTCCTTTTTGCCCTCTATGAGTCAGAATCAACTCATTGGCATCAAGTTCTTGTTTTGTAGACCAAGAGGTGATTGTCCAACGTGATTTGACTTGTAAAAATATATATTATCACGTTGGAATCTTTAATGTCCCAAGACTGAGATGTTACTTGATAGTTGTGGTATAGGACATTGCACATTCAACTGTTACCTGCAAGATGAATGGTTCGAACCCACCAGCCACTGCCAGGGAAGAAGAGGAGGCTGTCTACTCCCCAAAAGATTCAGTCTCAGAAACCTAAAGGGGCAAAGCTTTGTGCCACAGGGTCTCTTCCAGTCAGAATTGACTCGACATAGAGTTTGAATTTAGCTTAGTTATGTCTTTCCTCTTGTGCTCTGCTTTTGAGTACATTTGTGGGATTGCATGTAGTATTTTAGAAAATGTTTTCATTGGTCTAGTGCCCTGTGTTAGGTTGAGTACATGTGTGTGTGTAGACACATGAGCCAGTGAACGAGCACACTTGCAGGTCTCCTTTCCCTGTCCTTACAACACTTTTCCGTATCCTCTGCTTTTCATAGTCGCCAACTAATTTTACTATGTCTTATTCATTCATAGAGTTTGTATATCATTTTAAAATTTCAGTTTTTAATCATTTACATACAAAAATTCACTTTTTTGGTGTACAGTCTTCTGAGTTTCAACAAATGTATGAATTTTTGTAACCATTACCCCAGACCCACTTTTCAAAGATGAGGTGTATGCTTTATCTAAAAATATTTCAAGATGGATCTAGACTTAATAATATGCCTAATATAGAAAGAGAGGAGCCCTTGTGGTTTAGTGGTTACTCCTTGGACTGTGATCTTCAAGGCCGACAGTTCAAAACCACCAGTTGTTTAGTGGGAGAAGGACAGGGTTTTCTCCTCCCATAAACAGGCATTCTCAGAAAATCACAGGGACAGTTCTACCCTGGCCTACAGCGTCACCATGAGTCGGCATCATTGACTCAATAGCAGTGAGTTTGGTTTGGTTGTGAGCCTATAGAACTGTTTAAGAGTTAAAAAATAGAAACCTCATATTTTCTTGCTGTGTGTGTGATTTTTCTTCTAGATGAACTTGAGAAGAGTTAACATATTAAGAAAAGTTATATTAAATTGAACCAATATGTACAGCATTAACACTTCAGAATATTGAATGCAATATAAAATTTAAATGTTTGGAAAGATTAAGCGTTAGGTAGAAAAAAGTATTCCTTCCATCTCCTAGCTTCCTGTTCTTCCTATTAGCGCGATGGAGTCCATTTCAGTTCATGGTGACCTTCTGTAGAGTTCCTAAGGTAATCAGCCTTAGCAACAGATAGCCTCATCTTCTTCCTGTGGACCGGCTGTTGGGTGGAAACAGCTGACCTTGCAGTTAGCAGTCTGCTGCTTACCGGACAGTGCCACCAGGGCTTCTTGATGGACCACAGGGTATTGACTGGTCTGATCCCGATGGCCCTGTTTCCCTTATACTTCAGAAGCACACGGGCTGCTGCGGTGAACCCCTGTACACACGCGCACTGGCAGCACGGTTTCTTTTCTAGACCCTCTCCTCGTCCGTCGTGTGACTTTTACTATTTTCCTAGACCTCGGTTCCCTCATTTGTAATATGGAGAAAGGAGAGTATCACGTCACTGACATTGGAAAAGCAAAATGAGTGGATACACGCGAAAGAAACACTCTGGAGTGGTAAGCGCAGAGAGAGGATTGTGGTAATAGTTGACGTTGCTCTTAATTGGGTAGTACTCAAAGGGCGCCTTCGTACAGAACCCAGACAAGTAAATATGACCACATCCGGGGACAGCTTTATGTATTAGGTATTGTTACAGGAAGACACTTCCTTCCTGGGTTGAGCGTGGTTGCTTTCTACTTCGATCTGTTTCCAAGCATTCTTGTGTCTACAGAATGTTGGGGTATAAGAAAACTTTTTATGTATTAGTTTTTAATACATTGTTTTTTATTTTATATGTTAGATATTATTGTATTTATATCTTATATATTTACTATATGAGTATGTATATGTTATATTGTGTTATATGTTGTTTTTATTTATATATTAAAATCAGCTACCTTGCTAAAAGTAGGTAGCTTTTTCTTGTCTCCTCCCCATCCTCTTATTGATTTTTATTTAATTCCCTTCATATTCCAGATAGTTTTATTGTTATCTGATCTAATTGTATTGGCTGACACTTTCTGAACAGTGTTAATAGGGCAATAACCAGTATGAATATCACATTGCTAAATTCTTTGGACATGATACTATTGTTTTCTCATTAAGCCTGATGCTGGATTGATTTATATATATGTCTATGTTCATATATTTGTACATATAGAAACATCAAATATATAAAGAATACTTGATAGTATTTTCTTGCTGAGCCCCGGTGGCGTAGTGGTTGTGCGCGGGACTACGGCCCACTGGGTTGGTGGTTCAAATCCAGCAGCGAGGCTGGGCTTTCTACTCCCACCACCAGGGGGCAGTGATGCCCCAAAAACAAAACAAGAAAAAAAAAAAGATGTTGAGATAGTATTTTCTCAAACAAATTTTGGGATGATATTGAATGAAGATATCCTTTGTGAAGTCTAATAACGTTAATTATAGGAAACGCATTCCTATAGTTAATTTTATTTATGAATGACAGATTAAAACCACTGATCTCACTATTTTCTTCTATCCTTTAGTTTATATTTTATTGCCTCATTTTTATATTTATGTATATTTATGTGTTTCCTCCTCTCCATCATTTATCAAATTAGCACTGTTTATGCATAATTGTTTGTAAATTCAAGGCCATCACTCTTGAAGTTAGTAACCATTTCCTTACATTTTCCCTATAGATATCTTAGTGTGTTTCTGATTCCTTAAGTTATTAGTGATAATGCATTTGTTTTTATTATTTCATGTTTAATACTATACATGCTGGAGGCCATGAGTTTGGGGGGGGAGCATCACTGCCCTCCGGTGGTGGGAGTAGGAGGCCCAACCTTTGCTCCTGTGGAGCCACTACTGGAATTGAACTTCTATCCCAGTGGGCAGTCCTGTGCACAACCACTACGCCACCGGGGCTCAGCCCCTGAGGCCATGAATTTTTAAAGGGACATTTACATCTTTCAGATTGCCAGCAGATGACACTGACCAGTAGTCAGTGTTCTTGAACCTGTTCTGACTCTCAGTGACTCCGTGTGACAGGACAGACAGCAGTGCTCCCCAGCCTTGTCAAGATCATAATTTGTCTGCAAGCTGGCTGCCACATCTTTCTTACACAGTTTTGAAATATCAGCTCTCCAGGCATCACACAAAGGCTTTAAACACAGCAGCTTTGGTGCTCCAAAAGTCAATTAAATAATCATAAAAAAGCAAAAATCTACAGAAATTAAAAAGTGGGATATAAAGGAAAAGTCATAAAACATTAAAGGGAAAAAAAATCAAAGGAACCTTCCCCCCACCCATTTTTTTTAAATATGAAATTATATGATGGGTAAAACCAACTATTAGTTGCAGCATTAAATAGGAATAGGAAAAACTTTGCTGAAATTAGATTTTTTTTAAAGCAAAGCATCCTCTTTAAAAAATATATATGATTCAAAATAATTTAAAGTGATTTGTATGAAAAGTTTGAAAGCAGCGGGGCAGAAAAATATTAATCAACAAAAAGAGAGCGTGTGACATCAGATTAGACAAAGTAATAAAAAGCCAAAAAGAATCATAATCATCAAAAGTTAATTTATAATTGCTATGAGCTCTTCTGTCATAAATATCATTTCAAAAATAGACCAAAAACAGCCTAGATATTTCTTCCACAGCTCAGTTAAATATAAAATAATGTAAAATATCTGTGTGGTACCAGTCTTGTTAGTGGTAAGAATGATGGTGTTGGGGTTTGTGTCTTCAGAAGGAATATTGTTAGCCACATAGTGTGGCTGTTTAATTGAAGCAGCATTTTACAAATCAGTGCGACTCTTTTTCTCGTAAGTTGACTAAGTTAGAACCAAAAATGTCAAGAATGGTTATATCTAAGTGATGAAATGAGAGACACTTGAATCTTCTTCATTTATATGTATTTTCAATAGTTTTCCTTAGTTGAATACAGCAAATTAGGATACTGTGTCTACATCCATGACTTTCCCTCTGGGAAGTTTATACTTTTCATGCTTCATTAGCCTAAGATGGCCTTGTGACTTGTTTGGGCCAATAAAATAAAAGTGAAAGTGACTTTTACCAGCTACCAGCAGAAGCCCTGGTGGCATGCTCTCATTCCCTCCCTCCCAGGGAAACCATTCCTTCGGGCTGGAGTGAAGAGTGCACACAGGGAGCTGCAGCAGACCTCTGAAGGACGTTTAACAGGAGCACGAACTAAACCTTCCTTGTAAGCCATGGAGATGTCCGAACTTACTACCCCACCCCCCATCATAATTTAGCCCGAGCTAGTCTGTGTATTGAACCTATGTTTTATGAATATTGGTGAAAAAAAAAAGAGCATTTCTTACACGTCAGCTAATAAGAGAGCCAGTCTGTGTGTGTGTGTGTGTGTGTGTGTGTGTGTATGTGACATCACTGTCCTGGTGGGAGAGAGCCAGTCTTAACAGATGGAAATACTCTTTACATACAATTTGACGTGTCTTTTAAGGAAAACCACCTGATTGGGTGGTTTTAACCGTAAGGTAATTTAGAAACTGGGAACTACTAGCCTGTCAGCATCTGGAGATTCACAATGTAAAAATGGGTCCATCAACTTCATTTAGTGCCAGGAATGCAAAAGTTGTAAGCCGTGAAGAACAAACAGTAGTTGGAAAATAAGTTCTTGGTGATGAAATCGAAGATGGAGCTTGCATGATAGAATTTTTAAAAGATAGAAAAAAAACAGAATGGAAGTTGGGAGAACCTCTACGACTTTCCTGTATTCTCAGAATAGCTAAGGTAAAAAGCTAAGACTAAACAGAAGATTTCAAGGGGCAATTCAAGAAGACAAAATAAAACATTACAGTGAAATGTACCAAGACCTAGAGTTTAAAAAAAAAAAAAAAACAAAAAGGATGAACACACTTAGCATATCTTTTTTAAAAATCATTTTCACATTTGGTATATCTTAAACAGAAAGAACTCAAGAAAAGATTCAAGCCTAGAGTTTTCATGTTGAAAGATTCAGTGGCCAAAATAGTGAATGATGCAGGAGGCATCAAAAGAAATGGAAAGAATGCATAGTCACTGTACCAAATAGAACTAGGCAACATTCAATCGTTGCAAGAGAGCATATGAGCTAGAATCAATGGTAGTGAAGGAAGAAATTCAAGCTGCACTGAAAGTATTAATCAAAAACAAGGTTCCGGGAATTGATGGAATACCAACTGAAAAGTTTCAATAAGCTGATGAAGCACTAGAAGCACTCACTCATCTATGCCAAGAAATTTGGAAGATAGTTACTTGTCCAAATAACTGGAAGAGATCCATATTTCAAAAAAAAGGTGACCCAATAGAAGTTAAAAGAGAACAACCCCAGGGCATAAGTGGTTGAGTGTGGGACTGCGACCCGCGGGCTTGGCAGTTCAAATCCAGCGGCGGCTCTCAGGAGCAGTGCTGGGTAGTTCCCACGACCACCAGAGGACAGTGATGCCCCCAAAAACAAAAAAGAAACAACAACAACAAAAGAGAACAACATTGATATCACATGCAAGTAAAATTTTGCTGAAGATCATCCAACAACAGTTATAGCAGTGCATTGACAGGAAGCTGAGGTTCATGTCAGATTCAGAAGAAGACATGAAACAAGACATGTCATTGTTGATGTCAGAAGGATCTTGGCTGAAAGCAGAGAATGCCAGAAAGATGTTCACATGTGTTTTATTGACTACGCAGAGACATTCTGCTGTATCATAGCAAACAACACTTCTTTAATACCGTCTAATATCCACTTCATTCATATTCAGGTTTTTCCCAATTCTACTGTTGTGGTTACTTCTGACTGTATGTACAATCGAGTGAAAAATTGTCCAGTCTTACACCCTGAATTGTTGTTTGAACCCTTTGTGTAGCCACTATGTTAGTCTATCTCATTGAGCATCTTCCTCTCATTTTCTGACCCTCTACCCTACCAAACATGCCTTAGTACTCTCCCAGTAATCTCAATAAAACCTTTTCATACTCCTGTGAAGTAGGATCTAGCCAAACCAACATTTGGTTGTGAATCTTTTAATCTGTACAGTACTTCTCCCTTCTGCCTTTTCATGTTATGTCCCAAATCTTTATCATCCGTCTGGTAGATGTGCCCACATTTGGGATTTTCCTTAGTGTGTTCTTGTGGTATTGTTTTAACATGAGCATCTGCCTTCCCTCCTCTATAATCTCAGCACCAAGCACAAGGAAGGCTCTGAAATCAATGGACTCCTTCTCTGTGAAATGTGCACACTAGATGTTAGTCACCACACAGTAGTATGGTTGTAGGTCATATAAGTTGCTATATGTGAATTTCTCTATAAAATTATTCATTTACTCACTATTAACTGTCTGCTATGATGAGGCACTTGTCTATGTTCTGGTGATTCCACAATGAATCAAACAAATCTATTGTTTTATGTAAATTCGAAATGGTCAAGATCAGATAATCCTCAATTTCAAATGCCTTTTCTGGACATTTGCAATGCCCTGAAAACAGCAAGTTCCTTACTCCTGAAAACAGCAAGTTCCTTACCACCGATTCCTTTTTTTGAAGGATCTGGATTATAAATCTGGATTTTAGGTTACTCGATGTAAATGAAAACGTTACCGCATTTAGTAACAAGAGTAACATATGATGTGAAGGAGGAAGGAAGAGAACTCTACGTTCAGCTCTCATACTGCTGTTATTTTCAACCACAATATGGTTCTTGTTGAATATAGTAATTATGTTATTGTTAACTTTGCAATCTATGGTCTTCAGTTTAAATTTTTACTTAGACAATTTCAGAAAATGTTTTTCAAGGAAGATGAAGTATCTTTTATGCCACAGCCATTCTTAAAAGCTAGGAATAAACACTAGGTAGGTGACTCTCCTTTGGGAGTTTAGACACTTTTATTTTTGTAATGCTTTCTAAAATAGAGTAAGTAATCAAGCACTTGATGCCAAAGATTTGAGATACTAATTCAACCCCCGAATAGTGCTTGAGTGCCTTTTTGTTAACAAATGAAAAGACCAAAGAGTAATAGAAACAACAAACTTACAAAACTGTTCTTGGAATGAGTTATTTTACTCCTTTCTTAAAAGTAGTCAATGAATCGTGAAATATTATCCTTGCTCCACAGATATTCCCATAAATTGTTTTTTAAATTTAAAACAAAATCCAAAGAAATCGCATTGTATCGACGATGAAAGGAAAGTTGGATGTGGTTTTTTAAAAAAAAAAAAAAGAAAGAAAAGCTCAACAGAGGAAATGTTGGCCTTTTCTGTAGCTTGAATTACATTTACTTCCAAGTGGATACCAGTTTAATGAGTGTCTTTTTCTCAGCCTGATCCCTGGGGGGCACTTGAGCACATCATAAAACCACCAGACTTTGGGCTCAGTTGTCACCATGGACTTGTTGTGAAACATCTTGGATCAGAAAACTGCGTGCTTCTCATTAAGGATGTGGACAGTGCCCTTGCTTTTCAGTGTGCTGGCAACAGAGCCTGACTTCGGCAACTGCTCACACTTATTCACACAACAAGAAAAGATCCGATGATTATCACGCATTGCCTCCTGGCTGCCCATTGCCGATGCTGCTAAATGAAACTTCCCTTGTAACCCACAAAAGAGTTCTTTGCATTTCTTTGCTGGGGGGGACTGGCTAGTTTTGCTGCAAGAGAAAATCCTCTAGATTTTTTTTAAAGTCCTGTAGATTTTTAGAAATTAAAGGCAGCTTTTGTTTTTGCCATGTTGACAGTGAATTTGACATCTTAAATCACAACTGAATCTTAGTCATCAGCACAGTTTCCTCCGTTTATAATATTTTAACCCATTGTTTTTGAGGTTGCTTCTTAAATATAACCTATAGTGAAAGGACCATTAAAATCCCAATGATCATATAATACACACTCAGAAAACCTTACAGATCTCAAAAATAGAACGGTGGATAGGCCTGTGTAAATTTCATTTTGTTTGCTGGTGTATGATATGCTGATATGGCTGTGGCCCTGAAGTCCTAGTGGCAGGGTGGGTCTGTGAAGTCAGTAGAATGAAGGCACAGAAAATGAGAGTTTCTACTTCTGCTAAAGTGAAAATCTTCGAAACCCACAGAGGCCATGCTACCTTGACTGTAGGGTCCTTCTGGATCGGAAATCCACTCAGTGACGGTCAGTTTGATTTTTGGGTTTATAGAGAAGGTCCTCAATCTATGGATAGCATTCACATAAACTATTAGACATGTATCTTCCAGCCCAGGCTCTTTTTCTTCTGAGCTGAGCCATATCGTTCCCAGAACCTGTCTTCACATTTTCCACGTTTATCCGCTCTGAGCTAGATGTCATGCTCGCATGCAGGCACTGCTACACTAAACCGAAGACAAACATGTGCTGAGCTCTTATCAAGTTCACTGGGCTGGGAAGATTAATTTGCAAGGGAAGACCTTGGTAGTTGGTGAGTGGGTCTTGGGTGCTTTTAAATAAAGAGAAAGTGGAGGAAGAATATGACTTTCACCTATATTTCTTGCCTTTTCCTCCTGGACAGATCTTGTTAACACTTTTATCCTTCACTTTAAAAATCTAGAGGAAGAAATAATATTCCAGGACATTCTTCTCACTGACACCGATTACTTCTCTAAGTTTAACGCTCTCTGGTTTTTTTTTATTATTATTATTACTTACTTGAGGTCTTTTTGTTTGTTTGCCTTTAGGTGACTCCGACACCCTCAATTGGCCTCGTCTTTTCTAGTCACGGTTGACTCATGAAATGGAACAGAGCTGAGACATCATCTCTTTGTCTGTGGGCTTGAGACAATTTGGGGATGGTCTTCTGTGAATATAACTAGATCAACTGCAGCTATGAGTTCAGACGAGAAGGGCATCTCCCCTGCTCATAAAGTAGCCACCCCAACCCACAGAAGTGCCTCCTCTTCAACGTCCGCCCAGAGGGACAGTAGACAGGTAAGGGAAGAGTATGAAATGTTATGTTGTTATTTTATGGAAATAGAATGCCAGTGGGATGGAATGTGGTTGCTAATTAATTCTTACTTTTGTTGCAAAGTCTTTTATTTTGGAGGAAAATTTATTTTTTCCTGACAATAATTCCCCATCTTTTCTTTCATTTTGGATTCCTTCTTTTGGGGGATGGGGGTGGGGGGCATCACTGCCCTCTGGTGGCAGTGGGAGGCCCAGCCTTGCTGCCACTGGATTTGAACCGTCAGCCCTGTGGGCTGCAGTCCATTTTGGATTCTTTTTCAGAATACACACAACTGAAAGGATGGGGTTCTCTGGGGAGAGCCTTGGGGGGCTCTGCACACCATTTGTATCTGAAGGGGGAAACCAGCATTAGGAATGTGTCTCTTTATTTCTGACATGCATAGGGACCTGTGAGCCAGAAAAGGGCTTCTTCCTACAAGTCTCTCTTAAGCCTGCCTAACATTATTCTCTGTGTGGTGTTTCATGCAACGTGTTAAAACACATATTCAGAATACAAAAAAAAATATTCTTATGGCAAGCAAATTAAAAGCAATGAGAACCCAAACAGTGTTTTAGGTCAATGGAGAAAATAAACAGTTGTCCCTTAACAATGGTAAAAACTATCTACTATTAAACTAAAGTCAATTTTGCAAGTCATTTTTTATTTACAAAGCTAGTGCCTTTTCTGCTGCCAGAATTAACCTTACAAATATTCTTTGTCACAGCAGGTTATTTGGCTAGCTTCATGTCTGAGTAAACTATTTTCCAGTATAAAATTATTTTGGGATAAGATTTTCATTGTGTAACTGGAAATGTGTACTCAGCAGGTATTAACTTTTCTAAAACTTTCCTTTGGGGGGAAACTTCCCTGCAATGAAACTATTTCTTACATTGACAGAGTCAGAGAAGGTGGAAGCGTCATGAATGGAAACAATTTCATGTAAAATATCCACTACCTGTCCAGGTGCTTGCTAGTCTTGGGATTTCAGTCCATCCCTTGCCTACTTCCCTGCCCTGGCTTCTCCATTCTTATCTTGGTTGAGTATTTAAACTTAGAGGCATTTGAGATGAGATTGGATGTGTGTGGTGTTGTATGGCTGTAGACTTGAGAAACATTTAAGTACCATGGCTTACCTGAATTGCTGTGGAAAGAAAGGAGTGACCTAGCTTACCCAGGAGAATTGTGGCAAGTGGAAAGACTGATGGATGCTATTGAAACATCTGTCAGGCATTGGTCTGCCCAGTGCACCTGAGTTCCGAGGAGGCCGAGTTGTAACAACAGGGCGAACATCCACTCAGCCATTCAAGGAACCTGTAGGGGGGATGTGTTGACTGTGAATGCAGATGTTTGTGACGGAAATTCTGTAAAGTGATCATGAACTCTAGAAAAGTAAGAGACAGTCTTCAAATGCTTATTGTTTTTGAAGGAAGACAGTTGCTCACACACACACACACACACCACCCCCCCCCCCCCCCCCCCCCCCCCCCCCCCCCCCCCCCCCCCGCAACCCCTTTAGCTCAGCAAGTGGAAATGCTCCAAATACTTTCTCTCCTGGTTTCTTCCGACCTCCTGTTTTGTGTCTGTTCATTTTCCCCAGGGGACGAGAAGAATAAAAAGGGACAATTGTAATTCTGGTTTTTCTTTCACAGTCTCATATTCTCCTCAAAACTCAGTATTAACACATGGGATTTAGAAATTTTGACCTATAAGGGGATGTGATAATGGGAGGGGGAGAGAAGTTTTTTCTTTTGTTTTTTTATAGAAATGGAAATCTTTCAAAGGAAATCATGTCTTTGTCTGTCTCTCTCTGTCTCTTTCTCTCAGCTATTATCTTTGTGAATCAGGTCCTGGTTGACAGAACTGATGTCAGTTTCACGTTCAGTGGTTCATTGAGAGTCCCTTGAGCTCATGTATTCCAATGCCCCAATGTCCCATCACCTATCCCATTGCCTCCCTGTGTCTCCTGCCTCCATCTCTCCTTCGGAGTTGTGCCCGTGGGTAAATGCTGCTTTCTTGAGCCTGTGCTTGGTTATTTTATGGTGGACATTCCTGAGTAGTGTTCTTATTCCCCTTATAAATCTGTCTGTTGTTTAGTTGAAAATTGAGACATAAGGGTGAATTCAATTCCAGACCTGAGGATGAATGAGGTCTTAGGAGCCCCTCTAGGCTCTCTCCATCCAGCAACCCTGCTCTCTGATGATTTTGAGTGTAGTTCCACATTTTCTCCTCAAACCAAAAGACCAAAACCAAAATCAAACCCACTGCCATCAAGTGGGGTTTTAAAAATCATTTTACTGGGGACTCTTACAGCTCTTATCACAATCCATACATACATCAAGTGGGCTTTAACTCAGAGTGACTCTATAAGAGAGAATAGAACTTCTCCAACAGTCCTAGGGGATATTTTTATATGAGTTAGTTTTGTATGAAAATAGGCTCTTTTAATAGTGAAAGGACCTAGAGAAGATATCTAATCTGACTCTACCGTCAGGGTGAATGATGCCAAATTACAAACTCCAGCCTGATTTCTCTCCAAAAATTGATCACCCGAATGAAGGCACCTGTACAAGAGTGAAAACACAGTGGTTCCTTAATGCGTGTTATTTTTTGTTGCTTTTAAAGTTTTAATTCTGACTCCCTAATCACTTAGTTATGCAGTTATACTTACACACACAACTGTCACCTCAAACCTGTATGTACAAGCGATTTGCTATAGTGGTTCTCACTTTCTCAAGAGCCAGGGCCAAGCCACCCTTTCTCTGTTGCTTCTCCCACACCCCATAAGTTACATCCTATTGATTAGATATCAAGCTTCAAGAACTAAAAAGCATAACATTGCATGCTAACTTTCCTGATATGATCGCTGAGGACAAATGTGTGCATAAGCTAATGTGTTGAAGAAAGCTGATGGTGCCCGGCTACCAAAAGATATAGTGTCTGGGGTCTTAAAGTCTTGAGTAAACAAGCAGCCATTCATCTCAGAAGCAATAAAGCCCACACGGAAGAAGCACACCAGCCTGTGTGATCATGAGGTGGGGAAGGGATCTGGTGTCAGGCATCAAGGAGCTAAAATTATATTATTATTAATGAGGGGGGTTACAGATTGGGGACCCAAAACCCATCAAGAGGTGACGTGACATCCCTTTGCAGAGGGGTTACAAGGAGGAGATGAGCCAGTTAAGTTACAGGGTAGGAGCTATGAAATTTGCAACCTTCCTGTAGTTTCCATGCTGCCTCCCACCTGCTATCATGACCCCAATTCAACCACATAAATCCAGCTAGACCAGGAGATGTACAGTGAAGTTGAAAACATGGAAAATTTAGGATAGATGATCCCTCAAGACTAGTAATAGGAGTGGTAAGACCAGGAGGGTGGAGGGATGGAGGAATAGAAAGGGAGAACCAACTTTAGGGATCTACATGTAACTTCCTCTCTGGGACATGGACAACAGGGAAGCGATTGTTGGGACACATTGGACAGTGTACAGTATGAAAAAAAATTTGTAAATTACTAAGGGTTTAAGGGGGAAGAGGGGAGGAAGGATAATATAGGGAGCTGATACTGGGGGCCTGAAGGGAGGGAGGATGTTTTGAGAGTGATGTTGGCAATAAGTGTGTAAATGTGGCCTGCATACAATTGATGTTTGTATGGATTGTGATGGGAGTTGTATGAGCCCCCAATAAAATGATTCAATTAAAAAAAAAGTTGCATTCTATTGATCATTTCCTCCTCCTCTCCCCCTCTCCTCCTTCTCCTGCTATTAGCCTCATTCACGCTTCCAGTTGTCAGTACATCATATTTCCTTAACATCACAGAAAGTCCTTCATGCTGAAAGTCCTTCAGGAACTCTCTTCTGCACACAAATTTCCTTACTTGGTATCGAATTATGCCAGTGCTTTGATTCAGCTCCTGCCCCATTTTTCTCCTAAACCATAGTTTTGTCTGCTCCTGACTCCTCTCATTGACATGTCTCTGTCTGCCCACGTCTTTCCTGCATGGAATCCCACTACCCTTCTCGGGACTTCATGCCCCCTAGCTCTTAAGAACCGACTCCAGCAACACTTTTCACTGGCCACTCAAACCGATATTGTGCTCTTTTTTGAATTTTTTGATAATTTGGCATTTTTATATTGTCCATCATTTTATATATTTATGTCTTCAACAGTACTACAAGCCCTTTTTAATCTTTTTTTCCCACAGAGATTAGCTTGCACATCCCATGTCTTAATAACTTTCTGAAAGATACTTTTTAAGATCTTCTACAATATTAGTCTTGTCTTTTTATTACACATTGTCCATTCCAGATGTATTTGTCTTCTCCCTTCTTCCTTCCTCTTGGAGAAGTAAAAACAAACAACATCGACCAAGTGCATGGTAATAATTGGCTGTCTTCCCTGTCACTAAATTATCTAGCTCGTTTGGGGAGAGAGGAAGGGAAAGCGGGAGGGAGGGAGGGGACTTGAGAAATACAGAGATTCCGTGCCCTTCAGTGCCACCGAGCACTTCTTCACCAACAAGAGGGTCAAGGAGGAGCATAGGGGATTACATATTGAGCCGCTTACCACAGTGTCAGCAGTACAAACCCAACAACCACACAGCAGGACACAGAGGAGATTTTCTTCTCCTGTGAAGATTTATAGCCTGGGAAACTCACAGAGGCCATTCCGCCCCAACTTATAGGTCACTATCAATCAGATAGTAACCAGATGACAGTGTTTGGTTTTTCATTGTGGAAGAGGGTCAAACTCTGCTAGGTATTTAACAAGTTTGGAGTCTTCCATAATTAGTATACTGTACTTCCATGCGTGCCTGATATTAAATGTCAGAACATTTTGTAGAAATAGGTGTGTGTGATCAACTATGATTCCTAAGCTATAAGCACAATGTATCCTAATATTCTTAAAGAGAACAAAAGGACTGATTTTTAGGACCTACATGTAAACCAGTATTTCTTAAAGTACTTACTTCAGAATATTTATTCCATGTGATCAATATGAGAAGAGAATGCTACTGTCACATAAATTTCAGAACTGTCAAACAGTCTGTTGCAATGTATACTAGTACATTTCTTTAAAAGTTTTATTAGGGCTGAGCCCCAGTGGCGTAGTGGTTGTGCGCGGGACTGTGGCCCACTGGGGGAGGTTCAATTCCAGCAGTGGGGCTGGGCCACCTACTCCCACCACCGGAGAGCAGTGATGCAAAAAAAAAAAAAAAAGTTTTATTGGTTCTTCTTCCACATATTATACAATTCATGTCAATCATATCAAGAAAACTTGTTCAGTCATTACCACCATCAGTTTTAGACCATTATCTTCTTCCTTATACGTGACTGTTATTTGCATGATTATGTTTTTAGTTGTAGCAAAAATATATAATGCAAAAAAAAAAGTTTTATTGGCTCTTCTTCCACATATTATACAATTCATGTCAATCATATCAAGAAAACTTGTTCAGTCATTACCACCATCAGTTTTAGGCCATTATCTTCTTCCTTATACGTGACTGTTATTTGCATGATTATGTTTTTAGTTGTAGCAAAAATATATACAACAAAATATTATCCAGCAGAACTTTTTCATATATTGGTAAATTAAGAATACCATAAGTCCTATAATAAAAGCTTATTTCACCAGCAATTTCAGGATTTATTAGATTGGTTTGATTGTTAAAAACCCAGAGTCTTCCTTTTAATAAAATACTGGAAGATCTAGCAGCCTTGAACCCGGATTCCAAAGGGCAGTGCTAAATTGGGGCTCAATAGTGGCGATCTCGTTTAGTGTGGACATTTACTTTTCAGTCATGGTCACAGTAGTTTCTACTCAGTTGTTGCATTCCCACATTGTTTATGTTGCCTTCCTGGCCTCTGAACTTATTTGAATTTGCAGGCACTGACTCCAGCTGTCAGTAAACAAACTGCTCCCCCACTGCCCACTCACAGCCACCCTAGACAGGATTTCAAATCTGTAAATGTTTGCGGTCACAGAGAGCCTCACTTTTCTGCCACAGAGAAGTTGGCGTGTTGGAACCACCAGCCTTGCAGGCAGCAGCCAAACCCTTACCTGAGCGCATCAGCAAGGCTCCTCAAGATCAAAGGCCGTTATCCTGGACTTCTCCCCTTGTATGATGAGAAGGTCTCTCAAGCTTAGCAGCTCACAGATGTCCAATCACTTTGGACTTGATGGGTCATACAGACCCTGTAGGCTGCCCCTCTGGGTTTCCAAGGCTATACTTCCTCTTTGTGGGGATAGAAAGCCTCTCCCCTCCAGATGAAAAGAGCATTTGAGGATGATTATCTCAAGGGTTCCCTTACTCGATGAACCCATAAAGTCTGTATTTTTCATTAATTTGGGTTTGGGTCTATATTTTCCCCAGGACCTTCTTTTCATGTCCCTGGTCAGAATGTAGCTGGGCACCATCTAGTTTTTCTAGGTGCATGTTCAAAGAAGGTGTGGTTTACATAGGCCATTAAATCTGTGAACTCATTTACTTAACTGCAGGTTTCTTTATTTGTTCCCCTCCACTCGCCTTTCCGTAAGATTGTCAGCGATGCATTGTTGTATCTCAGTGTAAGAAATATTTCAGTTATGTATTGCCTCCTAATCTTTGCCTCAGAAGTAGTGGTAGGTTTTCACCTCTTCATTGCTCTAAGAAAATCATACAGTGCCTAGTAGCTAAACAGACCCTCTAAGAGTTATTATCATTGAGTGATGGTATCAGAGGTGGACTTTGTGCTGTTCTTGCTCTCTTTTGTGTATTTTCACTACCCTTATTACTATGTAATTTTCACCTGGTAAGAAATTAGAAATAGTCCAGAATTTAATAAGAAATTATTTAAGTAACCTACCTCATGTGCACAGCTACTTGAAAATATTTTCAAATAACATTTAATGCTTTGGGAAAGTGATATACATTAATAATTGAAAAAAATAAGCTTTTAAACTAAAAATACAGCAATTTTATTTTTTTAATAATTGACTATATATGGGGGGAGTTCAAGTAATTAGTATCAGAAATTCTCACCATATGTTTATTGAAAACTGTTGTTAGCCTTTTTCATTTAAAAAAAAAAAAAAAAGCAAGCAGTCCCATGGTTTTTCTTGCGATTCCCCATTTGGAAATCAGTTTCTGTATGTGGTATGTCGTACCTACAGTATGCACTTAGTCTGTTTCAAGTTCACTGCCGTTGAGACTATGGGAAAGAAGCTTGCCACCTCTATTCAGACTCCCTTTCCCCATGACTCCCTCAGATCCAGCCTTTCTCAAGAAGAATCTCTTTGCTACTTTCCTTGCCCAAACCCTCGCTGTCTCTGGCCTGACGTATAAGTGTCTCACTTCAGGTGTTTTCTTTTACTCCCTTGACATGACTGGTTTTGAATAGCCTTTGAATCGTAGTGTATTTCTGTGCCGGATCAAGACGTACACTTCCTGTGAGGTTCTTTGGAGCAACTGCACATGAGTAGAGTGATAGCACAGTCAGTTCATGAACTCCAAACAGTCTCGTGGAGCAGGTCCTTGAAAAGCACCTTTGCTTTCCCAGTAGGCTCTGTCGATAGCCAGGTATGGACATAATCTCTGTGACAGAGTACCCTTCAGGTGTTTCTTTAGATTATAAGAACATCACCCCTGAGGGCCCTACATCTATAAAACTGCTGTATTTTATTTTTAAATTGAATAATTCAAAAAGTTTACCAGTATTCATGATAACTACAAGCAGACTTTTAAAAGTGTGTGGAAAACATCCATGATCTTTTCATTCCATTTCCCCATGAACTTTTGGAAGCCTCTTCATAGATTTGGCTATAAGCAAAATATACCTCCACAGGTAGCAAAATGGCCCCACGCGCCCATGCAGACTTGTGTACCTCAAGTTCGGATTGAGTCCGTTTTGTAAAATCATCACAGCTTGTGTTTGCTAGGTTTCAGGGTAACAGAAATGCTTGGGCATGTCTCTTAATTGATTCTGGCGGGAAATTTAGCAATAGCCCACTAAAGTTTGTAAAGGTCATGACACAACCCAATAATTTAGTTTCTTTTGGGGGGGGAGGGGCATCATTGCCTCTGGTGGTCTTGGGCCCTACCCAGCGCTGCTCCTGAAAGCTGCCGCTGGATTTGAACCATCAAGCTTGCGGGCCACAGTCCTGCACTCAACCACTTACGCCACTGGGGCTCAGTCCTTTAACTCAGTTTCTTTAAAAAAAAAAATGTGTCCTCAGGATGACATACCGAACCATTTGGAGGGGATCAAGTTAGAATGTACTAATTAGGATAGAGTGGGAAAGAACTCAGAATCATAAAAGACATGGCTTACTTGTTTGACAGAGACTTGTGATATCCCCAAGAACATATGATCCTTACCCTTCAGGTCTGGAATTGAGCTCCAGTGTTAGTGAACTCTAGTTAGAATAATCAACCACTTAGGATCCACCAGGCTTCAGAGTTCCAGGGGTTAGGAAAACAGGAGACATAGGGAGCAAGGGGATATGTGATGGTGCATTAAGGAGATTGTGATAAACGAGTTGAACCAGAATGTGTATGAATCGCTGAGGGTAGAACTATAATTGGCTCCTTAAACCTTCACTTAATTCACAGCAAAAAGTTTTCAAATAAAGTTAGAGGTAAAGATTTCTGTACAGAGTTTGTTAAACTTCTTATTGTCTACTTATGTACTTTATTATCAAAGTATTTTTCCATAGTAAGAAATTGGAATGAGTCCACTATTTAACAAGGAATTACTTAAATAACCTACCTTGTGTGCACAGCTACTTGAAAACATTTTCAAATGATATTTCTTATTTTGGGGAAGTCATATATATTAATAATTGAAAGAAACAAGTTATTAAACTAAAAGCATGACAATTTTACTTTTAGACAATTGACTATAGATGAGGGGAGTTCAAAAATGTATGGGAAAATTCCATTATTTCTTATTATATTCCATATTTCCAGAAACTTTTTGATGCTCTCATTTATGCATTAAAGAAAAGTTATAAGAAACTCCCAGGAGAGAGTTTACTGAGGATTCAGGCATTTGTCTAATCTCTTTTTATTGCTTCTCTCTGACTTTCTGCAATAAGTGGGTATTGCTTCTATTATCAAAAATATATATTATTTTTAAATTCCTATTTTGTAAGTTGAGTATGTGTGTGTGTGGCTTTTAAAATAGTATTTGAAGAATAGCAACTATTATATGTATTAATTATTTGAATAATAAGCTTCTAAGTTCTAACTACATAAATAAAAAGATAGAAAATTAAATGAACATACAGGATACACCAAAGAGAAACTTGGAGCAAGTTTTTTAAAACCGACTTTGTGATGCTGAAGTAGAAACTGGGTCATCTTTTGTCTTCTTTACTCACTATGTTAATCCCATATTAATTTGTTTTGAAGGTGATAATTGGCTTTATTAAGCACTTTTTTCCATGCCAAATCCTATGTTAAACGTGTGTGTGGTGTATTTACTGATTTTATTTCATCTTCTCATGTGAAAATTAGCCCTTCCATAAAAACCAAAGCAAAACCTAGTGCTTCTCAGGGCTCTCTCAGTAATTTGAATGATGTCTGCTGGTGAGTTTGAATGTAGACACAGATATTTATTTGCCCCATTCCTTGAACAGATTCTAGTGAGCATATCTATGAACTCTTGATGGTACTTGTCACCCAAGTGTTTAACCGCTAACTGCAAAATCAACAGTTCAAACCCAACAACCTCTCTAAGGGAAAGAGATGACTATCTGCTGCAGGGTCCCTAGAGGTTAGAATTAACTTGATGGAGTTCTTTTGTTGTTGTTGTTGTTGTTTGGGTTTGGTTTGGGTTATATCTAGATGTAGTTCTGCAGATGCGGAGAAGACTCCTAAAAATTCTGGGGAAAAGTATTTATTTAGCTCCATCGTCCTGTGAGCTTTGTCTTATGTTCTGAGTTTACAAGGTTGATCAATCCAACCCTCTACTTGAAATGCACATACATAAGCCTACAAAGACACATAGTGGAATATGGTTTGGTTCTCTGGTTGTACTGTTAGCGGTTCTCATGCTAAGAGCCTTTCGTTTCCGGCAAGTTTAAAAGCCTGGGAAAAATGACAAACTAACCTTTACAACCTTTTCAAGTCGCCTAGTACTAGACTCTGCTTCTGCAAGTTTAACTCTTGAAGTCTAGGTCATTTGCGATTGAGTGTCGCTTGATGTTTGTCCATTTTGTTGGCTTATAATTACCTTTATGTAGTATGAGCCTTGTAGTCTTTTACTTCTTCTCACTATCATGAAGTTGCTGGTATTTCCAGTGATGTGAGTGGTGAGAGGACAGAATAAGATGCAAGTTCACCGGCAACTTTTGGTTCTGTGTCGACATAAAGACAGCTGTGAGATTAATCAGCACTCTATACCTGTGCTTTTTAATTTTTCAGGGTCAAGATCACTAAACTGCTGTCCATAATAAATGGACCACTTGATTGGCCTAGTAGGTCTTTCTTAAAAATCAGGGTTTTCAACAGCAGACCCTTTTCATTTGGGGCCATAGACCTGGGCTCAAAGGGACTTTATTCCAGTTCAGGAAGAATCCACACCCTGAGGGCTTGCTTCTCTCCCTGCAGTGTTTCCCAGGTGTGCTTACCTGCGTGTCTTCCGGTCACTGTTTATACAATTTCCTAGTTCATTCATTTCTGTGATGGTGAGATGCAAGTTCATGATTAGTGCAATTCTGTAGTGAGGGAAAGGTAAACTGGCACTGTCCAAAAAAACGTAAAATGATTTCTTCAGATGTGGCATTCCAGGTTTGGTGAATTTAATAGTTTATCCTGTTATAGAAAGAATTTTTTTTCTTAAGGGAAATTGAGTAGATAGCAGGTAAATCCTGCCCATTTTTCTGTTGCAAGTTTTGAAGGGTTCAGAGTATGTTTTTCCACCTGCAGCTTTTTATTTCTCCCTGATATCTAGGGCCCAGGTCTCCAATCGCTTCATCAACTTCTTTGGCAAATTCTGATTCTTTGCTTGCTCAAAACGCAAAACCAAACTCACTGCCACCACGTTGATTCTGACCCAGAGTGACCCTGTAGGACAGGGTAGAACTACCCCGCCCCCCCAGGTTTCTGAGAGTATAACTCTTTACAGAACTAAAAAGGTTCCCATGGAGTGGCTGATGCTTTCAGACTATTGACTTTGCAGCTGGCAGCCCAATGCATAACCCAGGATGCCACCAGGGCTTCTTGGCCTGGTCACAGGTGGGGCTAAGTGTCCATTCCATTGACTGGGTAATGGGATGGCTGTGGACAAGATAACGCCATCCCTTTCGGCAAGAGAGCCTCTGACCTGCCATGGTAAGACATCCCTGAAGGGGGTTCTGTGACTGTGAGAATGCATAAGGTCCCTTGACATTTATTCTTATACATTTATAACCGACATGTTAGCTGTCCATTGACAAAATGCCTGTGATCTACCATCTTACAGTATTTGATGGCAGTGAGTTTCCCTGAGGCGGGCAGGGCATGGCTCTTAACCATACAGCCCCTAGTACATTAATGTACACTGAATGCTTAGTGGATGACTTAACAATGCCTTGTCGAGTAGACAGTGTGCTCATTTTATAGCTTAAGAGCCGTGGGACTGAAAGAAGTTGATTTGTCTAAATCGCTTAGTAAATAGAAGGAAGAGCGGTACACTGGTGTGAATGACAGCAAAACTTACATGCCTTTTTTGACATCATAACTGCACTCCTGAAGGACTTCTCCTTAATTATTTTTTTAGAAAATGAATCGGACATTTGTTAAGTCATAATCAGGGCAAGGATAAGACAACTCTGGAGACATGACTGGATAAGGGAAACCACTAGCATGAGATCCCAATGGCGCCCCAGGGTTTTCTGGGTCACATAACGTTAAAGGGACATTGGAGGTAAAAGAAGATAGTCATATAAACACAGTTGGTGGCCGATCAGTAGAATATAGTTACCGATAGGACTCCTGGTACAGGAGAGCGGCCCTGATTGGAACACATTCATTATGTAAAGCAGAGGAGCTTACAATATTTGAAATCAGTGAATTTCCCTGAGGCAGTCAGGACACGTCTCCTAACAGTTCAGCCCCTTGGACATTAATATCCATTAGGGACACACCTGGGTAAGCCCCTGAGGGAGATACTTACACTTAATTCTTGAAGATTAGAAATTGACCTTGAAGTCGCACCATATTTACGAGTGGTATAATCTTTTTACTCACTTCTCATTTTTATTCATTTCCATGGAAGCTAGTGGTAGATGATGTCTTTGGATAGGTTCACTTAACCCTAATGGCATATATTACATGAGATTGCTTTAATTTGGGTCATTTAACATTGGGAGATGGCAGCGGTTAAAAGCTTGGGCTCCCAACGCTGGCCAAATGACATTAAGTAAGTGATTTGACCTCTAATGTGTAAATTCAATCAGCTATAAAGTAAGTTTAAAACATACTACTCACAAGCTTGTGAAGATGAAATGAAACAGTCTTTTTGAACACAGAGATAGAAATATAGAAAGAGACAAAGGCAGACCTCAAACAAACCTCCTTGGACTCACTTCCAAGTCATAGTGACCCTGTAGGACAGAATAGAAATGCTCTGTACAGTTTTTGAGGCAGGAAATCTTCATGGAAGCAGACAGCGTTATATTTCTCCCGCAGAAATGGCTTACAGTTAATAGCCCAATGCTTAACCCATGATGCCACCAGCGATTCTTAGAAATATAGAAAGGACCAACAAATAAAAACCCATCATTATTATCATCTGTACCATAAGCACTATCAAATGCAAAGTACTTTTCTCTCACTTTCTGCTTTGGCATGTTAAAATTAGCCGTAATTAGAAAAGCTTTGGGGGAAGGCTTGTCAACAACGTGGGATCTGCAGATGACGTCACCTTACTTGCTGAAAGTGAGGAGGTCTTGTAGTGTTTGCTGAGGAAGATCAAGGACTGCAGCCTTCCATCTGGAGGACAATGTAAAGAAGACCCATGTCCTCACCCCTGAACCAATAGGCGGCGACATCCTGACCAGTGGAGGAAAAGTTGAAGTTGTCACAGACTTTGCCCTGCTTGCATTCACAATCAATGCTCATAGAAGGAGCAGTCACGAGATGAAAAGCTGAGATGCAGCGGGTCAGGCTGCTGCCGAAGATGTCTTTAGAGTGTTGAAGGGCAAGGATGTTGCTCTGAGGACTCAGGCCTGCCTGACTCAATGCCTGCTCCTTTCAATCGCCTCATCGGCAGGTGCAAGCTGGATGTTGACTATAAGGAAGATGGAAGAAGCATGGACTGCTAAAAGGACACGCAGGTTTGTATGGGAAGTATGGCCAGTGTGCTCCTCAGAGGCAGGGATGGTGAGATTTCATTTTACATACTTTGGACATGTTGTCAGGAGAGACCAGCCCTTGGAGAAGGACATCATGCCTGGTAAAGTAGAGGGGTAGGAGGGGTGATGGTGAAGAGGAAGACCTTCTTTGAAAGAGATGGAAGAGGTGGAATGGCACAGTAGCTGCAGCAGTTGCTCAAGCACAGGAACAATTATGAGGAGCCATGGGACCGGGCAGTGTTGCCTTCTGTTGGGCATAAGGTCATTATAAATCTGAACCTAGATGGACAACAACAACAAAGAAAAAAGACCAACATTCCCTGATACGGAGGTGAGTTGTCCATGGGGCTGCTATCCCCAACGTCTGCAGTTGAAAACTACCAGCAGCTTCTTGGGTGGTGCAGAGGGGGCGGGGGACGCGCTTGTTTGGGGAAGAGGCAGCAGGAGGCTTTCTATCTCAGAAAGATTGACAGTCTGGGAAGCCCACGGGGCCGTTCTTTGTCCCTGAAGGATTGCTATGAGTCAGAATAGTCTTGATGGTAGTGAGTTGAAGAGAAGAGAGGCATTTCTGACCAACAAAATCTTGAAGAAGAAAAAGTCTTAGAAGTTGCAAAATCATTTTGTGCATCTTACTGTGAAGGCATGTTGTCTAATTCATGAATACAAAAACAACTTAGACCATCTCATCACCAGATATCCGTATTTCCATGGAATTAGCCTGCAGTGTCCTCAGTTTGTATGGAAAGTGAGCCCCCACAGTTTTCTTTATCCACAATCTAGAATATTTTTAGCAGTTCCTTGATATTTCTGAAATGAAATGAAAGCAAACAGTTACAGGATTAAGGAAGCAAAAGACCGGACCATCCAGTCTTCTGAGCATTCGCCTTCTGTCATTTGTATTGGGCCACTCAGCCACCATACTGCTTTGTCTGCGAGCCTGCATCTTCGATACCAGGTACACCAGAAGAGAATGTTGGCGGATGTCCACTTGCTGCGCCGCAGGGGGTGTTCCGATGAGTGGAGACCGACCTGGGAAACAAACGTGCAGCAAATTAAAAGGTTGCTGTGAGATAGATGCGTGCCTTAGATGCCTGTTTGCAAGCTTAATATGCAGCTCTTTCCTCTGAGCAGGGCATACAAAGGGAGGGTAAGTACTTTTCACGGATAATGTATTTTCTTGAATAAACAGAACTGGAAATTAAGTTGTAATGTTAGTGTTTGAGAGGAAACTTGATCTTAAAAGAATACTAGGTTTATATAAACCTTTTATTTAATGTGCTTATATAATTATGTTCAATGCCTTGAGTGTTTCTGGCAAGTGTTTCCAAGTACTGGGGAGGGAGATGAAAACAATTGTCTTAAGAAGACAGTTGCAAAAATGATGGCACACATGGTGGTCTTCTGTTTATGATAAAGTGACCAGATGTCCACTTTTGGTGGGACAGGTCCTGATTTTAAACAATTTTCCCTGCATACCACAGTGTTTATAAAAAGTCCCAATTTTTTGGAAAGAATGCACGATAAGCTAGGGAACGGTGAGAGAACAGGAAGGGAATATACTCCCTCTACCCTCCCCCCACCCCACCTTCCCAGTCAATGGTGTCCCACTTTACCAATGTTAAAATCTGGTCACATTATGATAGTGTGACTATACAGACGTACGCTTTGGGTTTTGTAACATGGGTTTGAAAATAATCATTAGGTGGTGGTTCATTTATCACTATAGTAACAAATACAACACAGGAACATTTGCTTCAGAATTTGGGGGCTCTTCTTTCTTACAATTCTGGAAGTTCAATGAAACAGCTTACTTATAAGACTGATTGCATTTGGATTAATGGTTTTCAGCTGAAACTGTTGTAAATTATGCGTCCCCCTCCCCCCCCAGTAAAATATCCACTCTATATTTGTGGTAGGCAGCTTGAAGCAAAAATATGTCTACTTACTATCTTTTTTAGTAAATATATTTGCCTTGGCAAATCAGCATTTGTAATTTAGAGTTTTCACTTAGTTAGAATAAGCGTGATACTCCTGTCTCTCTGTATTTCACGTGAATGGCCCTTTTCCTTAGTAATCAGAATTTATTTGTAAAATCAGGTGGAGAAGACTCTAATATCATGTTCTTTGTGCAGGTACTGAAGTAGGTATGTTATCGATGTCATCTTGATTAAAAGGATCCACAGCATTCTACCCCCTTTTCAGTATCTTCCAGTGTCTGTAAGAGTCCAACTTCATTTTTATTGACATACATTTAGTAGACCAAATTAATCTCTATATTCATAGCTTGATTCGGAAATTAAAGGATTTTGTTTCCTTGCTCCAGCCACTTAGCCTGAATGGAGCCTTTATTTCTCCCTCCACAGTTGCTAAGCTCAAGTTTCTTCCCAGGCTTTGCTTTTCTTATCATGTTTTGAATTTTGGGGTATATTTGTTTTGTAATTGAGCATAACTCGTGTGTGTGTGTGTGTTATTGCCCAGCAACCTGAAAGTACATGACTAGGGTGGGGTGGAGAACCCCTTAAAGGGATGCTCAGATATAAGACACCTACTGGGGAAAGAAGAGAGTTATTGAAAGCAGCAGATTTATAACATCAAGTTAAAAATGTTTTCCCATCATTCGGTCTTTTGGATGACTTGTCTCTAGAATATAAAGATCTGAAGAACCTGTCCACTTTGTTCTTCAGAGCCCTGTCATCTGACCCGCCACAGCATTGTTACCTAATAGGGCACTGTTGATTGATTGGTTGATTGAATAAATGAATAACATTTTTTCACTTGAACAAAAGATCTTTTTCATGGGCAATTTTGATTTACTGCTTAATTATATTGTTGTCATTTTCTTATCAAATATAGGGGACTTAATCTAAGATGTGTAATTTCTAATTGATTCTGATATTTGCTATTAAAAAATAAAAACTTTGTAGAATTTTTCCCCTCAGGGAAATTACCTGATAGCATAACAGCTATTTACGTTATCTTATATGAGGAAAGGAAGTGGGTTTTCAATCTTGGGAAAACAGTAACTACACTCTTTTAAGCAATCAAAGTCCTTTATCAGAAATATTAACTTGTACATTCATAACTACTGGTGGAAAGACAGGAGCATCTCAAGGAATACTAAAAATTACTTCATCTAACTATCTTTGTTCAGTTGTAGTTAAAAAGCACATGGCATAAAGTAATAGAAATTATCATAGTCCTGGGGCTGAGCCCCAGTGGCGTAGTGACTGTGTGTAGGACTGCGACCCACTGAGCTGGCAGTTCAAATCCAGTAGCAGCTCTCCAGGAGCAAGGCTGGACCTCCTACTCCCACCAGAGGGCATTGATGCCCCCCCCAAAAAAAATCAGAATCCTGGAAATTTTCAGAAAATTGAATAATTTGACAAATACCTCAGTGTAATTCTTCATTAAAAGTCAAATATTGTCTACATAGCCCTTCTGAAGACAACTGGACATCCCCTTACAACAGGGCCACAGGGAAAAAATGAGCCAGTCAGAATGCAGTGTAGCAAATATGAAAACCATACAACTTTCCTCTAGTTCTAAAATGCTTCCTGCTACCCCCCTCCACTATCATAATTCCAATTTTACCTTACAAATTGAACTAGACCAGAGGATGTACAGATAGGAACTGGAAACACAGGGAATCCAGGACAGGTTAACCCTTCAAGACCAGTGGTGAGAGTGGTGACACCCAGGAAGATGGAGGAAAGGTTGGGTAGGAAGGGGGAACTGATTACAAGGATCTACATATAACCTCCTCCCTGGGAGATGGACAACAGAAAAGTGAGTGAAGGGAGAAGTTGGACAGTGTAAGACATGACAAAATAATGATAATTTATAAATTATCAAGGGTTCAAGAGGGAAGGGGAAGGAAGGAAAGGAAAATAATGATGAGCTGATAGCAAGGGCTCAAGTAGAAAACAAATGTTTTGAGAATGATGATGGCAGCAAATGTGCTTGAGACAATGAATGGATGTATGGATTGTGATGAGTTGTATGAGCCCCCAATAAAATGTTTTTTAATTCAAATATTGATTTTAATAAGTTTACAGAGAAACATCCAAAATAGAAGCCTTGATAACTAAATAAAATATCAACATTGTTTATTAAAAACAAATGTCATTACTAAAGTGGAATGCTACATTTATTTTTTTAGCCTATATTTATATATTAATTCTGTAGAACTAGCTCTTAGTTTTCTCCCAGATGTATCCCCACCATAGGAAGTGCATCATTATTTTCCCATTTGTTCCAGTGATATCTACTTACTGCAAAATAAATAAGTAAATAATGCAAAAATGAGATAAATATGAACAATAGAATTAAAAATCACATATAATATTACTTTTCAGGTATAGATTTTATTAACATTCTAAAATATACTTCTGATTCCATGTATAGCAATCATATTACTTGTGTGTATGTGTACAGGGTCTATGTGAGTCAGATAATTTTATCGTGGTAATATATACACCTATATATAATAATAATGAATATTTTCTCATTGTATAACCCCACTTGAGGGAAATGAATAACAGAATTACAGGTGAATGGATACATAGACTGGTGTAAGATATGATAAATAATAATAATATATAATAATAATAATAATAACATATAATAAAGATTTCTGAGAATTGGGCTGAGCCCCGGTGGCGTAGTGGTTGTGCGTGGGACTGTGGCCCACTGGGACAGAGGTTCAATTCCAGCAGTGGGGCTGGGCCTCCTACTCCCACCACCAGAGAGCAGTGATGCCCCCCCCCCCCAAAAAAAAAAGATTTCTGGGAATCAGGGTGGGAAAAGGACGGAATAAAGGGAAGCTGATGTCAAAGAGATTGGGAAGAAAAGAATATATTGAAACTTGTGGTACAACATTTGTACAATTAGGCTTGACCTAATTGAAATACAGATTGTTATAATATCTGTAAGAGCTCCCAGTAAAATTATTAATTTAAAAAATTCATGATTATTTCACTAAAGAAAAAAGTCAATGAGACATACTTCTTTTTCCCAAAATTTTTGATGTAATTGCAAAAGTGATCTTTTGAGACTGAGTCCAGGTGGCGTAGTAGTTGAGTGTGGGACTGCGGCCCACTGGCTTGGTGGTTCAAATCCAGCAGCAACTCTCCAGGAGCAAGGCTGGGTAGCTCCAACAACCACCAGAGGGCAGTGATGCCCCCCCCCCAAAAAAAGTGCTCTTTAGAATCTCAAAAAACAAAGCCCAACTTCCCACCGTTGAGTGAGTTCAGACTCGTAGCACTCCCAGACCTCCTGAGGTAGAGCTGCCCACAGGGCTTCCCCAGCCCTGAGCTGCCAGGCCCCTTTAGAAAGAGACTCCACTTAGGTTCCCTTGCCCTCAATCAACCCCATCCTAGATCTCATGAATAATAAATACTAATCATCTTTATGTTCGTTTATTTAAATAATTTTTGAGGTTGACTATCTTTTCACATATTCTGTGTGAGTTGCCCATTCATATACTTATAGTGTATACTTATTGTACTGTTTTGTATGACAGGGTATATACTTAAATGTACTGTCTGTACAGTGCATATACAGTGTGTATACTTATATATACAGTATATATAGATACTTCTATATGCTGTTGTATATACTTATAAACAACAGTTTTTTCTGTTGGAGCACTAGCCTACAGATCTATAAGTCTCCCTAAGATGTGCCTACTGTTTCCTGTGTTTGATACATTGCTTTCTTTTCTGTGCATATATAAAACATTAAAATCTAAGTGGGGTTAAGGACCTTGATGTAGATATCTTTTTCATAGTAGTAGATATACCATTCAGAAATTTGTAAAAGTTGAACATAGGACTGAGCCGCGGTGGCATAATGATTGTGCGCGGGACTGCGGCCCAGTGGGATGGAGGTTCGAGTCCAGCTCCACGGAGCAAAGGCTGGGCCTCCTACTCCCACCACCTGAGGGCAGTGATGCCCAACAACAACAACAACAACAAAAAGTCGAACATAGACTGTACGTGTGTGTGTCGATTTACACGTTTCACGGGGTGCTTCTCCAACAGAAACTCTGACACCAGCCTTGCAGCAGGAGCTCTGCAGCGATTGGGGTGCTTCTCTGGCCATGGCTGCTGAATGGAGCCCCTCCAGGAACTCACCGTGCCCGTGTCGTACGTCGCCATCGATGCATCCTCCTTTCCATGCCTCTCCAGATGAGAAGTCTAACCTTGGCCTTCGTTTTCTGGTTTATTTTCAGAGTGTCCACGTCCTGGAGAGGGCTTCTTCCTCTGGCACAGAGCCCTCTGTCAGTCGGCAGTTGCTAGAACCAGAGCCGGTCCCTCTCTCCAAGGTGAGTGACGGAATCTCATGCTTTCCCAGAAGCCCAAGCACCTGCTCTGGGACCTATGAGAGTACCAATGACCTTTACGCCTGACTCCCTTCGCATAGCTGGGAGGCCTATAACAGGGCTGGTCTTCCATGTCTGTCTGGCCCCAGTAGGTCAGGTTTGTCTGCTTTGTGCTAGGAAGTAATACATGAATGGACATTTTATGGGCATTTTCAAGGTCACACATCCAAAGCTCAAAATTCTCATTGTTTGGAAAGAGACAAGAGACCCTATTACCATTTTCTGTTGGAGAGATTAGCAGACACTTAAATGAAAAGCTAACTCAATCCTAAGGTAATAATAATGACAGCTATCATGTATGGGCCAAGTACTGTATAGTAGGAACTGTTTCAAGTGCTTAACTATATTATCTGATTTAACATGCTCCTTTGAACATCCCCTTGGCTGTTTCAAGTGTAGAAGAGACCATTAGTAATGTTCTTTTAAGTCAGCCAAGGCTGTTAAGTAGCAAAGCAGGCATTTGAACTTAGATGTGTTTCCCTCTACAACCAGTGCTTTTAAGCTCTGATTACTGTGCTCTTTGTAGGGTGAACAGATCATTTATTAAGAAAATTTTTCTTTGGAAAATTTGGGAGGCAGGGTTCCTTCCCCTCCAGTCTTCTCTTCCTTGGGGTAAGGAAACAACCGAATGTGTTTCCACAAGCAGCTCACCAAAATAAAGAAAAGCTGAGGGAGAGAACCTGAGACGCCCTGCTTCTCCTTCCAGCACCTCACCCCGAGAGCTCTGACAGCGTGACCACGTTGTCAAGGAACTCTGAACAAACAGTGCAGGTCAACCTTACATTCAGATATATAAAAATCACATGTTATGTCCAAAGAAGGTTAGCATCTTCATGTGGATAGCCGATTCTTCCAACTTTGCTTTTCCTATAATCTTTCAAGGAAAAACAAAACAAAACAAAACCACCATCCTACCCTCTTGTAGAAAATATACCCCAACCCTCTGTATACTGTAAAGATATCACAAGCCACGAGAATCATTCTCTCAGCTGGAGTAAGCTGTTAAGCTAAAGAACGGAGGCTATTAAACTAAAAAAAAATCATCTGGAGAGAAACATACAATCAAAAACTATCTGATCCTTCCATTTGGGTGGCAAATAATGCCAGTGTGGGACGAGTAAGCCCTCCGTGGCATCCTACAGTTAGTTCAAGGAGGAGAGGGTAAAGAAACTTTGGGGAGCGGGTGACTAATGCGTGTTGAACCACTCATGTGCCAGGCACTGGTTTAGCACATGCGTTCGCTCACTTAGTGGGCATCCATCCAGCTCAGCAACTGGATATTGATGGGGTTGTCATGGTGCTGAGAAGGAGGCAGGGACTCACTCGGAGTCGGCGAGTTGGGAAGTGTGTGGCATTGACGGGGAAGGTCAGATAGACAGGGAAGAGTATTCAGAATGTTTCTACATTAACAAAGATGTGTACCTGACTCATGCCAAATACTGGCACTATATCAAGGCTTCTAACGCTTCTTCTCATGTAAGTAAATAGAGAAAGTGGAGGAATTTTTAGCAGATCTTGATGGTCCACTAGAATTACCCTCCACATATTTTGTTCCCCATTCTCAGAAAATGATTTCAGCATTCTTAAGATTGTTATGCACAGGGAATCCAGGATAGATAAACACTCCCTCCCCAGGTCAACAATGAGAGTAGAGATACCAGGAGGATTGGGGGAGGGTTGGGGGAAAAGGGGGAAATGGATGACAAGGTTCAATCTATAACCTCCTCTCAGGGGGACGAACAGTGGAAGAGTGGGTGAGGGGCAAGGGAGGATGGTGTAAGATATGGAAATAATAATCTATAATTTATCAAGGGCAAGGGAGGAAGGGGGGGAGAAATGGGGCGCTTGATAGCAGGGGCTCAAGTAGGAAGAACATGCTTTGAAAATGATCATGGCAGCATATGTGCAAATGTGCTTGATACCCCTAGATGAATGTATGGATTGGGATAAGAGATAGAAGAGCCCCAGTAAAAGTATTTTTTTAAAAAAGATTGTTATGTTTTTAGGCATGCGTAAGATCGTTAGGAGCCAGTTCTGGGTCATGACAACACAAAACCCAGCTTTCACGGTGGTTATGCTTGAGCCCATCTTTGCCAGCTACTGTGTCATGCCATCTTGTTGAGGCTCATCTGTTTGGGCTGTCGCTCTATTTACCAAGCATAAGCCCTCGGTCAAATCCACCCCATGGTGACCCTGTCGCACAAAGTGGAGCTGAGCTATTGGGTCTCCAAGACTGTGTTCTAGGCAAAAGCAGGCTGCTACATCTTTGTCCTGCAGAGCAGCCGGGGTTTAAAGGCTGACCTTCCTGTTATCATAGCACCCCCCCCCCCAGCCCCTTGTTCCTAAGCACAGAGGGCAAGCTTCTGAACACGATGCAATGTAGAAGACCGTTCTCTTGTCCTGGGGTGGGCTGTTTTCATTTCCGACTTTATTGGTCATGTTATTGTCAGCTTTTCTAATTGAAATGGGGAGCAGGCTGTTTGCTGGCATCTTATCTTCTGCTTCTTTGTCTGGCTGACAGCTTATTTAAGTGTAAGGACTATGTTAGAATTCTTTTCCATTTCCCTTGCTGGGCTCTGGGAATACTGCATCTGAAAGGGTAGAAATATTTGCTCAGAGCGGCTGCACTTAAGCTTAAGGAAAGCATTTCTTTTTAGAAAGACATGTTAACGTTCAACATTTGAATTGAATCTCTCTGTTTCCATCTGCAGTAAAACTTTCATAGAAGAAAGAAAAAAAACACTGTGATAGAAATCAGGAACTGTAACACCAGAGGGACAAGCTTTTATTACATTCTGAGTTTAATTAGGAAAAAAATGAAAGCATTTGTACATCTTACTAAGTGTTTCCATTTACACAAGTTAAACAGTATTCTTCTTCATCACACACACACACGCACACACACACACATTTATGGATCCTAGCCTTCAAATACGACCTAGCCAGAAACAAATGCTATTCTTCTAGAGATACGCTATGTATTTCAGGCCACTAAAAATGGAAATGCTGTTTAAAAAAAGAAAGAAAGAAAACCTGTTATTGCTCAGAACTGAAGGGCACCTAAGGAATGTACTTACACACATGTATGAAGTTTAATTTTAATTTTGTTATTATGCAGGACTTTTAGAGAGAAATCTCTGAAGAGTAATCTTTTGTGTAGGGCAATTGTCAATTTTTTTGATGCCAGTAGAAAGCCAACCATATTGAACTTACTATAAAATTCTAGCAGTTTCTTCTGCAATATTCATAAGTACGGCTACTTGCAGAATTGCAATTCCACATTAAGCAATGAAAAATCAAAAGCCATCCACTCTGCCTGCACTTACAAAGTAGTGTCTAAAAACTTAGTATAGAGTCTGAAATGCATTATCGCATTCAAAAGGAACAAAGCAAAAAATTCACTGTATCTAATTTAACTGTTTTGACCAAATGAGTCATAGTTTCTGATAAATTGTCTCCATTGTAAAAAAAACTACTTCTTGGGCTGTTTTCTTATGAAAGGGAAATTTACAGACTCTTTCATTAATGTAACCAAATCAACACCAGTATGTGTTTCTGTGTATAATTGAGTCATTAGCATCCTCTCTGGGATGACCAGGGCAGTTTGGAGAGCTTCCTGGAGGCCAGGGCACATCCTGCTATTAGTAACACCCAAATGAGGTACTGTCTAGCCCCACCTCCTGGAAACTTAAAATAGCATGCAAAATACCATTTATACATGTTTGAATATAAATGTATAGATTTGGCTTGTACAAAAGACAAGCAGGTTATGAGCTCAGAGAAGGAAAAAACAGAAGGAGGCAGAGGTGGTGAATACACAGCCTTCTCAGAGCCGCCGTGTCCCCATAGCCAACATCAGTAATGGGCTGTCACCTTTGCCTCAGAGTCCTCTTAGAGGCTTACAGTCATTTGACAGCCGCAGTTGGCCAGCCCCCGTCTGGCCTTTGAGTAGCAGGTCCATCTGCCTTGAGATGAAATCCATTAGTATAGGGCAGCGGTTCTTAATCTGTGAGCTGTGACCCCATGGGGTCGAACAGCCCTTTCACAGGAGTCGTCCAAAGTATAATAGTAACAAAATGACAGTGATGAAGTAGCTACGAAAATAATTTTATGGGGTGGGGGGAGGGGTGTCACCACCACATAAGGAACTGTGTGAAAGGGTCACTGCATTAGGAAGGTTGAGAACCACTGGCTGAAGGAGATCATTTCAGAGAGAAGATAATATTCTCAGAAGACAGTTTCCTCTATCAGTTTGGGAAGGGGGCATTCTGTAGAAGGCCTGCTCTCACCACGGGATTGTGTCTAACTTTTTGAGGCTGAACAACAGATTCTCTTGTTCTGAAAGGCATGGTCCTCATGTGCCCAGGGCAGGGTTGCAGCTATGGAAAGATACAGATGTTTCTGCCTTCAGGGTCTTTCTGCTAGACTGCTGCAAGGGTTTCTTCATGCCTCTGAATCCCATCGATGTGTCCAAGGACAAGAATATGGCAGATGGGCCAGTGGGTGTTTGGGCCCTGTAGGAAATCATCTCCCAGGGTGACAACTCAAGAAGCCACCAAGGGTCAGGAAGGTCATCGGGAGGCAGTCCTGTAGGGGACTGTGGCAAATGGAAGACCAACCACTGTCACCTATGGCCAACCAGGTTGGATAGTCTTTCAGAGAACACCAATGCTTTGGGGACCCAAAGTCTAAAATCTTCAGATTTTTCTGATGTTGGTAACTCATTGAGCAGATCTTAGGAATGAAATCCCCAGTATGTAGTCATGGTATAGGCCTGGCAGGCCAGCCAGAAGCTCCCCTGGGTGTGTGAGTCTCAAATGCTAGGGCATTTGGCAGACAGCCTTGCTGAGAGGAAGCAGCATGCGCTGCCGTGTTGATAACAGGTTACGAGCCTCTTTAGACCTGTGATAGCCTTTCTGTTCCTAAGCAGAAAGCCAGGGTTTCCCACTTCATTAAGCATTTGTCTTCAAGGCAGTCTTACTTTGAAACTTGAAGTGCTGCGGTACCCAGCACGGACTGCATGGAAAAATGCATTTGAAACATCCTGAGTATAGATCATTGACATGCCAACCTGCTCCAAGTTGAAGAGGCAGCTCTGAGCCTCGACTGGGCTCTGCGTCTTCCAGGTCTACCTGGGAAGGTCGATTTCAAGACAGTGGAAAGCACCTAGGTGTGTGTGGCATAGAGAGTTTGCCCACTCTAGAATGCTGCTGGTTCGAGTGCTGGGTTGAAGGCAACTGCTGCCTCAGACTCTCCTGTGCGTTTGTCTGTCTGTTGTGAAGCACCTGGAAATGTGCAACTTGCTTTGCTTCTTTCCTCTTAGGAAGCAGACAGCTGGGAAATCATAGAAGGACTGAAAATAGGCCAAACCAATGTCCAGAAGCCAGACAAACATGATGGCTTTATGCTGAAGAAAAGGAAATGGCCTTTAAAAGGCTGGCACAAGGTACGATTCCAGCCACTTTCCTCTCCAGATTGTCTTCCCTCCCAGGCTGGATGGGGTTTGATCTCAGTAGGTAAGGCCCCAATTATCTATGACATACCACACCTACCTGAGTTGTCTGTGATATAGTAGTGTGCAGAGAAAAATGTTTTCCTTGATAGTTAAAACCCAACTTTCAAACAGTATGATGTTTATCATCCTTTTTCACTTATATTAGTAAGAATGCGAGGAGCCTTCAAAAAGCTTATGGGGTGGGGGGGGGAACTCCACGATCTTTTCCTTCTATTTTTAAAGCATCCCACCCCTAAACTGCTGCCATATGCCTTCCTGCACTTTAATATTCTTCTAAACAGAAGCTGGTTTTAAATGCAGGAAGGTATTTTGTTGGATTGTATTTCCCACCATTGGTTGGTGGGATAGCTTTCTTGATATGTAAGAAGTGACTAACTTTCCTAACTAGTAGGATGTTGGTACCAGCTTCATTACACATGAATGTCTGTCTAGTTCCTTGCTAGGAAAACCTAGAATGATTGCTGCCAATATAAGCCCAGGGTGGAAAGTCCCTGATCCTGGAAGCTGGTTTATGACCCTGCAAAGTATGTGTGTGCCATGCATAGCTCTCACCCCCCACTCCCCATCCCTTTTCTCTGTCCCAGCTTTAATGAGGGAGAAATATTCTTACTTCCCTGGTTGCAAATACAAAAAGACGTCTGTAATCCTACAACAGAAGAAGGCCGCGGTTGTCAATGATAATAGAGCCGTCCCCTTCTGTGACGGACAAGCTGGCCGGCTTACTGACCGTCGTCTGCCCCTGGACGCTGCACGTGGCCATGAAACGGAGCCGGCTTCAGTGCAGTCTCTGGACTCAGACAGACCGGGGAGAACCCTGGGGCATCTGCTTCTGAAGATGAGCCACACAAAAGTCTGTAGATTAACAATGGCCCAGTCCCAACCAGTTGTGAGAGTAGCAGTTCCTTTTTCCATGTGTGGGTGACATGGAGTTGGGAACTGACTTGATATAACAAACAAGAAAACTTCTCCCCCACCCCCTTGTAAATCCTTTAAGAGACTCCTCTAAACCCCCTACAACAGTCTCCTCCATTGACCACGGTCTGCTCTGTAGACACTCAAAGCAGGTGGCTGGGGACTAGAATGTCTTGAATTGAAGACATGCTTTGTGTGTGCTTTAGGGGGAAGCCTCAAAGTAACCAGGTGGGAGGTGCTGCCTCATTTCTCTGTGGCTAAGGCTGGACTGACAGCCGTCCCTGCAGTTCTGAGGAAGACGCTTTCTCCCAAGTCTGAAACTACCTCCCCTGAGCCCAGCACGTGATTCCAGTGCCAGCAATCTCTCTCTGTTCTGGTTCCTCCTTCCATTTTGCCCCACCTGAACATTCTCTCTCCTGAGGTCCCTTTTTTTCTTTAACTCTGACCTTCCCAATTTGCAATCTATCAAATCCAAGGCCATGCTCAGCTTTGTTTTCCCACGACCTTCCTGGGGACTCTCCCTGTGAGGGCGCTTTGGTGGAAATGAAGAAACCAGGGAAAGGTCACAGACCAACGGTGGCAACCCAGAAGAGCAACACGACCTCACATTGCCTCTTTGCCTGGCCTATCACGCCGTCCTGCAGGAGCCCCGCATGTGGCGCAGTGGTGACGCGTGGGGCTCCTCACTGCAAGGTCAGCGGTTGGAAACCTGCAGCCACCCCCCAGGAGAAAGACAGGGCTTTCTACTCCCGTACAGAACGATAGTCTCAGAAACTGCAGGAGCAGTTGTACCCTATTCTACCGGGTGGCTAGAGTCGACCTTGAATGGGGTTTGCTCTGAGGGCTTCTTCGTTTTTTGGAGCAATACTGCCACGCATTTATGAACTCCTCAGCCCGTGTGATTGCCCGGGCCGTGGGCAGTTGTGTGACGGAGTATTTTTCTTAGCTGTAGCGATTCTGTCCTCTTGTGCTGACTTGTTATCACCCAGAATCTGTAGCCTCGGCAATGGCATGGCCGCCTCTATGCTCCAGCAGCGGGTGTGCTCGCACTTGCCTCAGCGCTGGGTCGGTCCCAGCTAAAAGCTTCCCAGCATGGGGATTTCCCGACACTGGGGAGCCTCCCTGTGTCTGTGCACAGGAGGGGAGACCATCAGGCCTAGGGCTGGGTCAGGCCCCAGGAGCGGCGCTTCTCCTCCGAGTTGTCCAGGGGAGGGACAGCACAGCAGAGTTCCTGAGTGCACAGTGAACAGACAGGGGGGCATCTGTTTATGTTGGGCCAAGAGCACCTTGGTGGAGACAAAAGTCATCAAATATATATGTGCGCATGTATATTTTTTTAATCTTTAATGTATTTCAGAAGTAATTTTCAATGGCTTGCTAATAGTGAAATGAAAGCGTTTTGCGAAATGGAGCTGTGAGCTTATTCCGAATGCCACTCCTTAAATTTTCCAGACATTTCCATTTCTGAAACAGACACTCCAATGTTCAGGTATTACCCATCGTGCCCAGAGAAAGGTCAGGAGTTCACTTCCAGGACAAAGACTTTCTCACAGATTGATTTGGAGACCAAATCCACCTTATTCTTCCTAAACTTGCCCAGGAAACAAGGCCTTTGATTTTCAATTTTCTCTCTCCTTGTGCTTCTCAGTTTCAAAAATATCCCAACTCGGTTCATTGAGAAGGTCTTGATTGCACCTTAAGACGTCCTCCCCATTGAGCCACCCCACAGCTTAATGGTTCCTTCCCCCCAATGCACTATATACCACCCAGAACCCTAGTGGGTTAACATGTGGGGGTAAAACGCCGGCCTCCTCTCCACTTAGTGTGACTGACAGTGCCCAGGTGCACTGGAGACAAGTACATTAAAATGATCAAACATATTGATTTCTAAATGCCAAGGGGCGTTACACCCACAAGCGTGAATGTTATCTATACTTCAGAAGACAGACAGTAACCGTGGGCTGTTTGGTTCTTGCAGCGCTTTTTTGTCCTGGATAATGGAATGCTAAAGTATTCAAAGGCACCACTTGATGTAAGTAGCACGCAGGACATTTTTCAGAGACTGATTTAGAATTCTGCTTGAAGTGAGTAAATGCCACCATTCTACAAGCCTTGTGCTGTAGTTACCAGCTTTGTACATTCCTGTCCCTGTAACATTGTAACAAGCTACCGAACCGCCATGCTCCGTGCCGTGCATGCTGCATGCATGCAGTCGAACCTAGTGCATGATCCCAAATGAGCCAGAGTTCGGGCTGAACAAGTTCCGGCAAATGAAATGAAGTTTTCACATAATGACCGTGACTTGAAGGCAGAAGTGCAAACCCTCACAGTCATGCACTGATAAAATGGCCCTCTCTCTGTCGAAGAGAAAGCCCCAGTCGCCTGTTCTTTGCCCGTGCTTTGCATGCTTTTCGGTGTGTTTGCTTGGGAGATTTAAAGTGATCTCTGTTCTTGTGCTTGTCTGCTTAAAACCTGCCTTTTGAACTTTATGTCTATGTCCTATATCCCCATTTCTTGGGCATCCCAACACACGACCGTTAATCCAAACTCTCTCTTGAATGCAGTAAGTAGTTGCTTGTGTACACAAATAGAAAGCCCCTTCCTGGCGATGGCTGCAGTGCAGGAGAGAAGACAGAGGACTCCGGTGTAGGCTTTGTCCCCACCTCGCTCTCTGAAACAGCTGTGTGTCCTTGACCCACAAGGGGACAGTAGCAAGCTGGAGCCTGCTGCTCCCGGCTCTTGCATCCCACCTGCTCAGTCTGCCCCAGCAGCTGTTGACAGCTGGTTACTCAGAGGGGTTCTGGATTGGGGCAGGGTCAAAGATCTTCCACTGTTATTTAGCAACCACTAAGCATGTCTTTTGGGGAGGACCTCACCCATGGGATCTATCATGATGAGGAGTTGGGATCGTAGACTGTGCCAAAAGGAGGAATAAGACATAAGCAGCCTTCCTTAGTGTAACTGCTATGAAGTCGCTGCCATGTCCTCAGAGGAAGAGAGCCTTAGCTGTGTCCAGCTCCTCTTCTCAGAGGGGGTGTCACATGCTAATTCCCAGGGAGGTAGTAAAGATTGCATTGAGGTCGCTTACATTAACCACAGAAACACGTGTCATTCTGTACCCCACCCATCTATTGACCAGTCTCTTGATTTCAGATTCAAAAAGGGAAGGTCCACGGGAGCATTGATGTCGGCCTCTCGGTCATGTCGATTAAAAAGAAGGCTCGGCGCATAGACCTCGACACCGAAGAGCACATCTACCATTTGAAGGTGAAAGCGGGTTCCCAGTCTCTGCCGTCATCAAGGGAGATGGCAGGGTGATGTGCCTGGTCACCAGGAAATGGGTTTCTCAATGGCTTCCTCCTTGTTTTAGGTAAAATCCCAGGACTGGTTTGATGCCTGGGTCTCCAAACTGCGCCACCACCGGCTCTATCGTCAGAATGAAATTGTGAGATCACCGCGAGATGCTAGTTTTCACATATTCCCTTCAACCTCCACAGCTGAATCCTCACCAGCTGCTAACGTCTCCGTTGTGGATGGAAAGGTATGGCTTTGCTTTGTGGAAGTTGTTGGGGAAACTATACAAAAACCCAATGGAAAACCAGAAAGGAAGAGAGAGAACTTGCTTGTAAACTAAACACTCAGAAACCAGTGGTGACATTGGCCATCAAAGTGAACCACAAGAATGGATGAGGCAGAAATGGGAGTCACCAAGAGAATTCGTCGTCGTTATTTTCCCTTCCTATGTGTACTTTTAGGCGGCTCTAGAGGAACCCTGGTGGTGGTGGGGGTTACACAGTAGGCTGCTAACCTCAAGGGCAGCAGTTGAAAACCACCAGCCACTCCTCAAGAGAAAGATGAGGCCTTCTCCTCCTGAAAATAGTTAGTCTCAGAAACCGACAGGGGCCATTCTATTCTGTCCACAGGGTCACTCTGAGTGAGCATCCACTCAATGACCATGAATGAAATGTCAGAATAGTAGGTTGTACTCGACACCAGAAATCAGGTTCCTGCCTGGGTAATAATAAAGAACTGAAGCCTTTGAAGCTGTGGGGTTTTTTTAAGTGACACTTGCTTTTCTGGCTTGGGTTAGGATGTACCCAAGACCCAGAGTGAGCCAGTGAATTTGCCTGTGAAGTGGATGTGAGGACGCCTAAAAACAGAACAATCAGAGACAGAGAAGCCCAGGGGACCCCTATGTAGTGACCGTGTTTGTCGTTGGACATTCAGAGACAGTGAATGCTTGCTTGTTCAGAAATGGCACAGCCATTAAAGAGCAGAGCCAGAACCCACACCTCTGCTTCCAGACTCAGTGCCAGACTAACTTAAAGAGAGTTCCTGTTTCCATGGTGCTGTCACCCTAGAGATGGCGCCTGTTCACAAGTCAAGGTTATGGCCAGGGGGCCAGGAGACAGGTGTTTTCTCCTGCGATTCAGTGAGGAAGGCTGTTCCAATAGTGCCATGTTGCACCCCAGGGTGCTCCAGCTTCATTCTTGGCACCTAAGGTTAAGGCAGAGGGCTCTAGAATCTGAATTCAAAAACATATCAACGCAGCGTCTGTCCAGCAGTGTGTGTAATACACACATCCCGGTGTCCATTACAAAACATTGGAAAAGCTCAGGGAGTCGGTGCTCATCAAACGAGATTACTGTAATCTATGGAAATTACCTGCTGGTGTCTCAGAGCCCCCCTACAGGGCAGAGTAGAACTGCTGTGTTCCACGGGGTTCCCAAGGCAATTCTCACACAAGCCAACTTACTGCCTCATCTTCCTCCAGACGAGGGGCTTGTGAATTGGAACCACTACTCTTTCCATTAGCAGACCAACGCTTACCTCACTCTGCCACCAGGGCATCATTAATGGAGAGCATACAAGTGTTTCTTGTTAAATTTCCTTAATAATTAGTTCACAAGCTTCTCAAACCCCAGGCGAGTATTACTTCATTCCGGTGGCCAGCCTGACTAGCCTGTGCCTGCTTAATGATCTTCCTCCTAGAGATTGGATTGGGTGGACCTTCATGCAAACCACTCTGACATGAAAGGAACGAGCCAGCAACAACAGGAGGCAGAAGGGAAAACACACACCCATCTCACCAAGTCCCAGGTTACCCCCATTTTTCTCTGCGGCTGAGAGCCCGATTGAATTTCCAGAGTTAGTCCAAATTAAATGAGAGCTGTATCTCAGATGGATCTTTTATAAGTATAAATGTTTAATTATTGGATTACTCCAGCCCTGCCCTGCGTCTTTGACACCAGAGTATTGATAAAAGATGTATTATTTTCATCCCCAGTGTTATGAATTAAACACTTGGGTACTATCTGAGAATGAGGAACTGAAAGCCAATCCATCGTTTGCCTTGGAAGAAGAGAGCTGCTCAACTCTGGTTTTCACAAAAGAGCTATTGCGCTACAGATCTAATGACATGCCTCTAAGATTTAGCTCAGTGTGAGATTTCTATTACATTGATCACAATGCAATAAGGACTATTGCGTTGATCACAATTCATCACTTTGCCTGCATTCGAAAGATCAAATTAGGAGACGCCTGAACGATAATTGGTTTGGGGCCCCGGGAGGGTAATAAATAAGTCTGAGTTTGCTAAGCATGTGCATCCTTCACATCATGATAATTTAGAAGAGTCACAATCCGCTGTAATTGAATATTAAAATCAAATACAAAGTTCGAAAGTGGCCATAACTTCTCGGAAAGCGTGTCTTTTTCGTTAGCTTCATTTCTCTTTCCTAAGATCTCTTGAATGGAAAGCCTATCGGCTGCAGATAGTAGTCACGTCACTTGTAACATATTATCAATTCCAACATGCATTTAGGAATTACAAGATGGCTTGCTGGTGAATAATGTATTTAGGCATCACCCAAAGTTGGAGAAACGTTGAGCTGATCGTGTATGGGTTCCGAGAGGATTAAAATGCCTTCAATCATGAATGAAGAAACTTACTAGATTACTTTTCAGTTTAGGAAATGCAGAAGGAGTGGGTGCACAGAGACAATTACTGATGTAATGGTTTCCAGTGGGTGGGGGAGACGGGGGGATTGGGAGCAAACAATGAATGTAGGAGGAGGGAGGGAGCACTGAGACATATTATGCTTATGTAGACACCACTCTTTGAAGGCAACTTCACTGTGGAAGTGTATGATATGTGACTTTTACGTCAATAGAACTATAGAATTATAAAACAAAGTGTACAGGATAATTTTAGGATCTGGCTCGGTGAGTAGGAGGTCCAGTATACTCGAGTACTTCCTCACTGACTGATGGACATTGCAGCTCATGACAGTGTTGTTCCTTTAAAGATATTATTCGTAATGACCCCGGGGCTTTTGAGTTTGGGCTTCACCACACACACCATACCACACTTAGCCAAGACAAGTCTTCCGTGCTCTGAGCAGGCCCTATCTTTGAGCATGTTTTAGTGGGCATAGCAGCATGTTTTGAAAGTTGCTGACACGTGTACTGCTTCTGCTCACCTAACCATCTGCTCCATCCTGTGGTGTGTTGCAGGTGCAGCCCAGCAGTTTGTCATGGCAACCCCCTCTGCCGTGCAGCAACAGCCTCCCTGCCACCTGCACGACAGGCCAGAGTAAAGTGGCGGCCTGGCTTCAGGACTCAGAAGAAATGGACAGGTGTGCAGAAGGTTAGTTCTGCCCCAGGGTAGCCTGCGACAGCGTGCAAACAAAAGAGAGGAGAGCGAAGTGATTGAAGACTAGCTCCATTTCCCTCTTCTCACTCAGATTTCTGGCCTCAGAGCTTGCCTGCACATGAACTCTGGGTTTGATCTTTGTCATGACTTCCACCCACACACCTCGTCTCATTACCAGTCCCCTTGGATGCTGCATCAGCCCCCTGAGGTCATCACATGATGAGCCAGGGCCGCCTTCAGCCCACAGCTCCGTGCTCTCCCTGCCTCTGCCCTCCTCCCGGGGTTCCTTCCGCTCCTGCCTCCTGGTGGCTCGTATTGTTGTTGAGGCTGTACACTGCATTCCAGAAGCCCTGGTGGCATGGGGTGGTCACCCTTCGAGCTGTCACCCCAAGGTGAGCAATTGGAAACCCCCAGCTGCGCCTTGGGAGGAAGAGGAGAAGTTCTACTCTGTAAAGAGTTGCTGTCTCGGAAACTCACGGGCAGTTCCACCCTGTATGGTCGTGATGAGTCGGCTTGAACTCAATAGCAGTGAGTTCAGTTTTACCCACGGCAAAACCCACATCAATTCAGCCATGTCTGCTGGTGTCCTTCAGAAGCACTGAGCACATTCTTCAAGTGGTGTAACTGTTCCCAGTTCCCTTTCCTAGACCACTCTCATTCACACAAACTCACAGGCCCCTAAGTGTCCCATCGAATCTTTCCAGTTGCCACTGTCAGTTTGTCCCTATGAAGAAAGATCTTGAAGGAGCACAGTGCTCAAGGCACACATGTTTTGTTAGTGAGGCTAACCTGTTACTCAGTTCTATAAAGACTTTTTGGTTTATGGTTTTTTTTTTTGGGGGGGGGGCATCACTGCCCTCAGATGGTGGCAGTAGGAGGCCCAGCCTTTGCTCCATGGAGCTGAAATCGAACCTCCATCCCAGTGGGCTGCAATCCCGTGCACAACCACTACGCCACCAGGGCTCAGCCCTGGTTTATGGTTTAAAGACGATCTCAGGGAGTCCATGCAAATCTGCAATAATTTTTGTATTTAAACTTAAGTAGGGACTTAAAAATAGAAGATGACTTTACTTTCACACAAATCTTATAAGAGGAAAGCTTTAGGGCTGAGCCCCGGTGGCGTAGTGGTTGTGCGCAGGACTGCGGCCCACTGGGTTGGAGATTCAATTCTAGCAGCAAGGCCGGGCCTCCTATTCCCATCACCAGAGGGCAGTGATGCCCCCAAAACAAAACAAAAAAGGGGAAAGCTTTAGGGGACGGGTGGTGGCATCATGTAAGAATTGGTCGGGGTGGTGGGACAGCAGAATGGACATGATGGATGACACTGAACTGGTATGTCTGGAGAATGGTGAAATGTCATATTTCAAATGTGCCACAATCAAGTTAGGCTCAATATATTATTAAAATAATTTTTAGAAACTCAATCAGGGTAGTCTTGTAAAATACTGCATCTGCTGCCCTTCATTTTCTCATTTTGAAGTTCAAACCCATGTTTCTCAAAGGTCAACTGTTGAGGCACAAAGCTGAACCTCTTTCTAAGTTGATCATCTCTCTTATAACCTGTACCTTCAACAACCTTTCACACCATTTCTGTTGCTGAAACGATTGAGACTATCTACTGGGACCTCTGCTGTTCATCCAATCCAATGAGTGGCTATAGACTTTGATGCACTCCTCTCCCTCTCTGCGACAAAATACCCCTGGACGGCTGACTCAGTCTAGGAGGTGCTCTTGCATGTCCTGTTCTGTCTTCTCTACCTGGGCCCTCTGTCCTGCCTTTCAGTTCTCCTCCAGGACTTAGTGCAGAATTGCCATTAGTCCACACTTGGCCGGGGAGGAAAGTCAAGTGCATAGAGGTTAAGGAATTTGGCCTGGGTCACGTAACTGCCAAAGTGGAGTCACTGGGTCTGTAGCCAAGACCCATTTAACTAACCCCAGAGCCAATTCTTTCCCACCCTATCATGCTCCCTCAAGATTGATATTTCTTAAAATAGATATGATGCCCATAAAAACAACGCTTCAGTGGTTCCCCATGGCTCTAGGACTTTCGTTTAAACTGCTTAGCCCAGCACTTAGCATCCAGGCTTTTCGCTTTGGGCTCTATTTATTCTTCTTCTGACCTTGCCTCCATGGGTCCCTGCAAGAATCCAAACTAAGCTCCACTGCTCTCTCTTGAACGTCTTGCGCATCCTCACCCCCAGGCCCCTGCGTGGTGTTTCTTCTCGACCAGCAGTGCCCTCTCTGCCCTCTTCACCGTGTTGCTGTGCTGCATCCATCCCATCCGTCTTCCACACCTGGGCTACCACATGCCACCCTCCTGCAAGTATGGTCTGATGACCTCGGACAATCCTTTCCTAAACCCTTGGGTCACTTTTTTTTTAATCTGCTTATCTTGAGTCCACCCCATCGAGGTTGGTTGCCTGTCAACAGTTTGTCATGTCACATCTGACTAAAGTGATATTATCTAAATTACCATCCCGACCCTTGGTATGACATTGCTCATCAGAGCTGTGAATCCTCGTTAGCCTGAGTCGTCTCAGGTCATCTGAATGATTGCCTGCAACTTGGAGGACGGTTATGTCCTTTTAGAACTGTATAGGTTAAAGCGGCTTCACAATAAACAGATTTGGGTTTGCTTGTTTGTTTGTTTTTCATTTCAGTAGGACTTTTTGCTTTCACCAGAAGGTTAACTCCATGAGTCTCTTCGGATTGCTCTGTTCCTTGTACTCACCACTGGGTTGGGAACATGGTTTCCTCCCAACCAGTTGTACTCAGATGGGTACTGGAGGCCTCTGGGTGTGTCACCCCTGAGTTAATCAGCCTTCGGTTGGGTCGTATGTTTCTTTGGGGACAAGGAAGGCACGTTGAGAAGATAAGTGCACTGTTTGGTATTTAAGTTTCTTGTTTTTAGCTATTATGAGAAAGACCGAGGCCATTCTTTCTCTGCATAATTTTTCTTTTCATTCAGAACCTAAAATTAGATTTTCATCTTAATTTAAGGGAACTCCAGAGGTTTTTAAAGATATTTTTATTGCTATGGGTAAATCTTTGTAATCCTTGCATATAGCCAAACACTTAGAACAACCAGTAAAGCCCTGCCAAGAATTTTATTACTTCCATATTTTATGCAATAAAAGTGATGAGGGAGGGTAAGTCCTGTTCCCAGGCAGGAGTCTACCAGGATCATTAGATGAAGCAGGAGCTGCATGTTTACAGGCCATTTCGGGTTTCCTCGCAGTTACCACTCTTAAATCAGGAGAGTCTCAGCGTTCACTGCCATGAAGTAGATCCCCTATGACAGAGTAACCATACAGGACCATGAAGTAGATCCCCTATGACAGAGTAACCATACAGGACCATGAAGTAGATCCCCTATGACAGAGTAACCATGCAGGACCATGAAGTAGATTCCCCGTAGATAGAGTAACCATACAGGACCATGAAGTAGATCCCCTATGACAGAGTAACCATGCAGGACCATGAAGTAGATCCCCGTAGATAGAGTAACCATACAGGACCTTGAAGTAGATTGCTTATATAGACGGTAGCCATATAGGACCATGAAATAGATTCCCTGAAGGGCAGAGTAACCGTACAGCACAAGGTAGAACTGCTGCCCCTTTGGATTCAAGAGACTAACTCTTCGCACAAGTAGAAAGCCTTGTCTTTCTCCCATGGTGGTTTTGAACTGCTGGCATTGTAATTAGCAGCCTTTTACCCATGGTACCACCAGGATTCCTAATGAGGAAAGTAGATAAGGTCAATATCCCAGTCATCTTCTGACAGACAGAGAGCGAATGGATGTCTCCTGATTCTTCATGTTGGGTTTGTTGCCTTAGATAAAGTTCATTCGAAAAGTTCCCTTTTCACTCTGGTATAAAAAAAGGGCAGGGGTGGAAGTGAGGATGTTTGAGAGGTTGAAGGTATGCCATCTGTATTTCACATCTGAATTTCAACGGGCCACAGAAGATCAGAAGGATCACTTCATAATTTAAGAGAGAAGTGTGGTCCTGTCCTGTTGCACTCTGTTCATGAGAGCATACATGCCAAAGAAAGGAGGTGCCCAGGAGGCATGTTCTCAAAGTTTAATAACTGTCTAAATAATACGAATGCTCCATATTCTTAACAGTGGTTAACTGTACATATTAGAGGAGGTGCAGTTTGATAAGCATTGATTTAAGGCATCCGTCGCTTTGTGGGAGAAAGATGGGAAAGTCTGCTTGCATGACACAGGGTCATCCTGGCAGGAAGGGAGAACCCACCCTTTGATTTAGAGTTTCAATAGCTCTCTATACTATGCTTTAAGTCAGAAAAGGGTCTATTTACTTCATTGGCCAATATCACTGTATTGCCGTGAAGTCACCGTATCTGGATTGATGCTTCTTTTACGACCACCTCCACATCTGCCCAGAGGAATGCTAACACATTTCTGTTTCTGGTTTCCATTAGACCTTGCACACTGCCAGTCCAACCTTGTGGAACTGAGCAAACTCCTTCAAAACTTGGAAATTCTGCAGAGAACCCAGTCGGCACCTAACTTTACTGACATGCAGGTAAACCTAATGGCTGCTGCTGGTTGAAGGATTTACACTATGAGCTCGAATTTTACTGAATTTCCCTGTGAATAAACAAGGTAGTTTGTGTGTGAAGAACAGATGAGGTCCTAGTCTGGATTGCTCTTAATCTTTTTGAATTTCAGTGTCATTGAGGTTCATTGCTTTGACTGTTTATAATTGTTTTATTTCAAAATGCCGACCAGCTAGGAGGAATAAAAAACCTGTGAATTATTCCTCCATTTGTGCAATGACAATTTAAACAATACAGTGTAGATGCTCTCAGAATTATTACCAGCCTTCACATAGGACCCAAAAAAAGACACTTCAGGTCTCTTAATGACACTTAATGTCACTTAATGACATTTCCTTTTGATATCGGTCTGAAAAAATACATTTTGTGATTTAGGTCTTGCCTCTGCTTTGAATGCCTACTGTGCATTAGACATTCTTTCCTGGCTGGTGTCTAACCATTATCTTGACTAACTTGCTGTGCTTTCTGTCTACACTTGTGTCATCTGTGTGAATTTAACAGGACTTTGTTGCTTTTAACCATTTGTGTAATGTAGGCTAACTGTGTAGATATCTCAAAGAAAGACAAGCGGGTCACAAGACGATGGAGAACAAAAAGCGTCAGCAAAGATACAAAAATACAACTGCAGGTACAGACTTTTCTTTTCCTTCGTTTATGGTTCTTACCTACTGTTAAAATATTAGTCTGTAGTCCCCTAGATCACCTCAGGGAAGTTCTGTCCAGGGAGCAGCTGCACTGCTCTGAAGCCAGTGCGGACAGGCCAACTGAGTCAGAGTCTGCTTCTTCCCAACTCCTGTCTTTCAAGACTAAATGGGGGAGGGGTTACCTTACAGTCGAAATCCACAGACCTAGCAGCTAGACTTCCCACTGTGAATGCCAGACAATTGAATGCCATGTATTTCAGTTCACTTTTCTGGACTTCCATTTGCTTGTGGGCTGGGTGATGACATTTATTTGGTCTCTGAATTCCCTTTCAACTCTCAAATTCCATGATTCTCCCAGATCAGAGGTCGTATTTGACCATCAGCAGTCACTCTCAAAATCTAAAGTCTTCATGTCTCCTAATAAAGTTACTTGCAAGTTATTAGATATGTTATTTACTTGAAATGTGTAGTTTGACATTATATAAGACTCTTTTGTGTTATTGTATAGCTATGATAGGAAATCAGGTAAATGCCTAAAGCCTTTTCTGTCTTACTTTCAGATTTTTAAATTATAATCCCTACCACTATAATCCATCCTGACTTGTTATTATAATGGAAATTTGTCCTAGACCATAAATATTAGACTTATGATTAATTTTTAATACTATACTATAAATCAATTTATATTCTAACACAAAAAGAGCTGCTTTTCAGCTTTTTCCTGTCTTCTGAGTAATCCCTCTCTGATTCTAACTGCATTAATAATGTGTTCTTTACACTATGAAGCTGAATGTGTCAATAACAAACTCTTTCATTGCCTGGCTTGTCTAATATATTTGAAAATAAACTTTCATAGGCATTAAAGACCCATGTTTTTCCCATGAAGTATGTCAACATTCTGTGAACACTTTTTTTTGTTTGTTTGTTACTTCAGTATATTTTTGTTGTTTTCCACCCTGTTCATAAAATTAGCACTGGAGAGACAAATGTGCCAAATTATTTCACAAGAAAATTACCTATAATTGCTCTTGGCAGTTTTATTTGTTTTGAGCTTGTGATGGTCTAATAGCTTTGTTTTGTTTTGTTTTTTCTAAGCATGGTGTCTGTGATCATCATAACCAGGAAAAAAGAATCATTATAAATGAAATAGTTGAGCAGGCCAACATCGTATGAATATTTATGAGGGGCCTTCAGAAAGTTTGTGGGAATATTCCACTTTCTTTCCATCCTACTTTTCCATGAACAGGTTGAAGCCACCTCACACACTTGTATGAGATTATTTTGATCTCATGTCTATATGGTTTGCCATGAAACAGCCATTGCCTTGTTATGGGTTGGCTCCCGGCGAGTCTGGTGTGTTTTCTGGGCCTCCCCAGTGCAGCTCTGAGGCCCACCGTGATACCCGTAGCACCCAGAGTTTCATGTTGCTTTGACCTGCAAACCTTACCTCCCTCCTATTCATGGGTTTCTTTTGAGTCATCAAAAGAAATCACTCAGAAAAACAGGAAAACCACTGTGCTTCATCCCCCTGCCACCTCTTTGGGTGGCTTGTTTGTGTTTGCTCTGGTGTTTTTCTTCATGCTGTTTGGCTCCCTTGTTGCTTTTGCAGAGTCAGGAGATGGCTCTTTTGCTTCAAGTGCAGTTATTTTTAAGGGAAATTGAAATGATCTCAATCCCTACCCAAAGAAAACTCCCCCACTTGAAAAGTGGGAGATCCAGTTCCAACTCCAATGCAGAAATGCAGGGGCTGGTTTTAGCAGAGACAGTCAGCTGTCAACCCCTCCCAGAGAAACCCCACTTTCATTGAGCTAGGAAAACAAAAGGTGCCCCAGGAGAGAGTGCTGTAGATGTGCCCCCATCCCTGGAGCTTCTCTGCCGATCTAGAGCAACAGGCCCCTCAAGACTTCTTAGGGTGATCCTTCTCGTTTCCTCAGAATTACCCACAGGATCCTTCCACATGTACATTGACCAGGGCAGCCTTAGCTCATCCCGGTGTGAACTGTGACCCAACCTGAAAAGCCTTACTCATCAGTATTTTGCCTACAGAAAAACATCACATGTATCCCTACTGTAGGGGGCTAAACCACCCAGTGCCTCTTTCCCTCCTAACACATAGGCTCCCAATCTACGGTGCTCCTTTATGGTGGAATCTATTCTAGTGGTGCCGAGAACTTGTTTGGGGGCTGTAATCATCTCAAAGTTCGCCTCTCATCCCCATTGCCACAGCTAACGTGAGAGGCTTCGCAGGGAAGAGCTCAGCTGCCATCCTTTCTATTGGCATGTTCACGGTCTCTGGGTGGCACACCTGCTTAAGGGTATGAGCAGGTTGGCAGTGTGAGCCCACCAGAGGCACCCTGGAAGACAGGCTAGACAGGCTGCTTCAGAAAGGTCTGGGAAGACCCTGCCGAGCAGGTCTTCTCTGCAGAAAAAGGGGTGGCCGTGAATCGGAATCAGCTCCACAGCACCTGCCTGCACAAACTGTGACGGCCCTGAGCACACCAGTCACATGAGAAGGGACCGAGAGGCTTCCGGCTTGGTGGTGTGGCTGTGCTTGTTACTATGGTGACCGCTTCTGATGCTGGCTATCTCCCTGAACTTCGCTGGGAGCATCCTGTAGCAGCAGTCAGTTTGAAATCATGAGAAACTTGGTCATGTTAAAAACCCATCTCAGCAAAGTGAAAGCAGAAGCCTGTGGCGTTAGCGATTTGCTGGCTTCTTTTTCCAGAGGGAAGGGCTGAGTTCTGGATCTTCACAGCCCGACTCTACTGGACCCCAACTTTTGAAAGGCCCCCTTTGCCCTAAGAGGCTCAGCAAGTATTACCTTTAAGGAACAACTCTTCCTATCTTTCCAAAGTAAACATTCCTCCCCCAATGGCAATCTCCACCTCATGACTATGCCATGGACAGCGGTGGAGGTTCACATAGAAGGAACATTTCAAAAAGGGTTCCTGTGAGTGAGAGAGCTGTGAGGTTCCCTGCGTTATTATTAGCATATATTAAAAACTCAACCCCTGGCTGTTGCAAAAGCAGGTGTCCAAAGAAGCAGATCTGACACCACGGTGTGTGGCTGCCCCAGATTTAACAGATACTAAAATTCCACTGAAGAATAAAAATAAGTTTATCCTTCTTTTACTAGATGAGGAAAACACTCCGTGAGTATATTTAAACTCAGAGGTATGCAGAAGGCTTGTGAATATGGAAAAGGAAATGTGAATATCATTTGTAAAGTATCAAGGAATCGGAGATGTAGGAACCCCAAATTTCTTTACTACCATTCTAAAAGGACATAGGGTTTTTTCTTCTGAACTGATAGGTGCTGCTTAAGATACATTGCAATTAAATGAAAGCTAAACTAATTGTTCATAATCTTGAAGAATCATGTCCATTCTGTGGAAGCATAGTTTCATGGTTAGAAGGAAATATCACAATCTCTTAATCCAATCCATTAAAAAAATGGGAAAAAATGAATGGATGCACCTGGATTCTTTTGTATGTTTACGCTTAAGTACAGAACACTAAATGAAATGTATGCATCTGCTTGTCGTAGTTGATTTTTGTAGGCATTTATTGCCCCAACACTTTCAGTGACTTGACATGTTTTCCCTGTTTCCTCTTTAGAAAATTATTCACCATGAAAACCCCAACTCCAACTCCACTCCTAAAGTATCCTAGCAGAGTTTCCTCTAGGTTACGTGAGGAGTGGGCCAATAGTAGGACTCTGCTCTTAGAAGTTTTCCCTAGCAACCAACTGCGAATGTCAACCTAGCCAACAGAGGGTATCGGTTTCTGCCATCCCACCTTAATTATCTTAGGAGCTTTTCCTAAACCCACTTTTTCTTTACTCCCACTAACCGAATGCCTTTTGAATTCGCCTAACTACAGCATGCACCTGTAGCTTAAAATCACAGGCTATTCCAGCACCTTTTAGGGTGCCCGGTATATTCAGTCAATAGACAGGTGGGTAGGAGTTCTGTGATGAGAACGGTGAGCTATTTTCACGGCACGAATGCCTTCAAGCTCTTCTCACTATGAACGTCTAGGAAAAATCCGCGTCAGTTAAAAGCTCGCCCTCTCCCTTGTCTGATGACCTTTCACCCTCCTGTCTCCCGTCCCCCTCTTCTCCCTCCCCTGTTTTCTTCTCCCTTCTCTTCTCCCGTTCACTGTCAGGAAGGGCCACCTGCGAAGGGCCAGTTCAGCTCAACTCGGCGCCGGCAGAGGCTAGCGGCAGCAGTGGCTACAACAGTGAGTGGATTCCCATCTCCCGGGGAGGTTTGTGAGGATGAGAAAAGGTGGACAGAGTCACCGCCCCTGTTCTGCGGGTGCCACTCGAGGGCAGTGGCATTGAACGTAGCCCTCTCTTCTGTGCGGGCAGAGTACTTGCACGTTCTCTAGCTGTCATTGCCTGGCAGGAGGCGGTCGCAGCTGTTGGCCTTGGATAGGGTGAAACCTCAGCAACCCGTTCACCTCTGTGCTCTGTTAGAGCCCTCCGCAGCCGAGGACAGCACGTGCGCTGGGGCGTGCCCTGCGACTGAATTGCTATGTTTCTCTGCTCTGGTGCTTCTGGAAGCTTGATAACTGCTTTCAGGTTTTCTCAGAAAAGGCATGTGATTACCGACACACACTGGGCTTTGTTTGGGCAGCCATGTGACTCTTTGAAACGGATATGAGACTAAAGACGTGGGACGGGAAGAAGGTGGATCTCGATGCTGCTTTGAAACGGCTACCAAATGTCCCCGGAGCAAGGGAAAGTTGTTTTCTAGAAAGAATCCTGAGATGACAACATGGACTAGCACAGGAAAACACAGTCAGAGGGTGGTGGAGCCCTCTTGGGCCGCTCCCCAGAAGGTCAGCAGTTCAGACCCACCTCTTCTCTTTCTGCCCAGGAGAAAGGGAAGTCACTCTGCTCCCATAGAGATGTGTAGTCTTGGAAACCCAAAAGAGTCTTTCTCCTTTGTCCCATGAGATTGCTGTCAGGTGGAGTCAACCGGATGACGGTGGGCGTGTGTTGATTAGTGTACGCCAAGAGTCTTTTAGGAGGCAGTGACATGGCTACCAAGAGAGGAGAGAGCATACTGTGCGGGACACGGTTAGTGAGCTGAAATTTAAAATGGACGAGAAGATGTTTGCAGGAGCGAATTGTCCATACAGAATGCTTCTGCGATAGAATTAGCGCGGGTTTTGTTTTCTAGATCAGCAAAGCCTATTATTTATTAATCATGAGATACTCTGACCTCTTTTTTAATATGGCTGATAGCAATTGTAGGTCTTAGTTTGCGGCTGATGATTTTTTTTCTCAATTAACAGTAGCCTTTGTTTTGCTAATGCTAGCATATGCTTAGGACTAGAACAGCTGGAGGAGAGGGGAAAAGAAGGGGGAGAACATAAAGGATTTTGGTTGGACTTGCTGGAAAATAGATACCAAACCAAACTCCCTGACATGGAGTCAGGTCTGACTGTAGCCACCCAATAGAACAGGAGAACTGCCCTGTGGGCTTCAGAGAGTGTAACTGAGAACTGCTGAGTCTCAGCTTTCTCCCACAGAGCAGCAGGTGGCTTTGAACTGCTGGCCCTGTAGTTAGCAGCCCATGCTTAACCACTGTACCACCAGGGCTCCTGGTGAGAATGGATACTGGTGCCAAAATGATTCCTTTTCTACGTTATGTTCAGTAATTGACTCCTGCTCTGTATCTGGATGTCTGGCAGGTTTGCTTCAGAAATAGATTAGCTTTTGATTATGGAATGAAGATTGTCTTGGAATTCCTTAAGGAACTGACTCTGAAACTCACAGTTTTGTGAACGTATGGATACAAAAGTTATTGAGGTCTATGCTCTGGTTCATAGATACCTTGCGTGTGTATTCAAAACCAGATGCTCTGATTAAGTCTAGGGTGCAGAGAAGCGGTAGCAGATTCTGACAACAGGTGCGTGTTTGATAAATAGTTCCTACAGCAGCTGTTTTCATTTTCAAATCCAAGAAATCCAAATGGTTGTTACAAAGAGCTATCGAGCGAGCAGTATCCCAGTAGAAACAAAATGTCAGTTATTTTATGAAAATACTTTTTTTCTTGAAGCATTTCAAAAATGACAGGACAGTGACTAAGTTTCAACCTGGGTCCACTTTTTCACTGTAGACCCATGTAATGAATAAAAGAACACTACAGTTGGAACCTAGCCAAATAGAAGGGGCTTATGTTTTAAAACGAGGAAGTAGAAGAGGGAAAGAGAACACAAACACACTCGTATATGAAGAAAGCATGCCCTGTCTCCCAGGGTCCTTGAGACCATAATAGTAAGGAATAACATTTAGCTATTCCCTCTAGGTGGGGGGTTATCATTGTAACTGCCAACCAGAACACAATCTAGCAGGATGCTCTGTGCTGGCTCTCCCAGCCCCCTCTTCCGCATCTCGAGGGCCCGGTGCTGTTGACTCAGCCTTCCTCGTTCCTCTCCCTCTCCCACACCCGAGTATGCTTGTGTCTGTCTGTGGCATACAGCAACACATTTGCCATGTCAACTTTTTTTTACACGTACACTCCCGCGACATTACTTATGTTCTTGGTGTCCAGTCATCACTGTGGTTCATCCCCAGATTTTCCCATCACCCTTCCCCAGAGCCCTGATGGTGCAGTGCTTCTGCACCGGGCCTTGATCTATCTACAAGGTCAGTGGATTGGAACCCCCAGTGTGCTTCTTGGAAGAAAAGCAGACCTTTCTACTCTTTCCACTCTTCCTCAACAAATCAGTCTCCAGAGCTCACAGGGGCAGTTCTCACCTGTCTTTAGGGTCACCTTGGATCAGTATTCACTCATTTGCTGTGAGTTTGGTCTGGTAAAGTCAGAACCTAAGTTCCATCGAGTCTTACTTCTTCCAGGGCAATTCCTCCCTTTCGTTCCCAACCCTTTCTCTTCCTAACCTTCTATCCTACTCATTTCTGGATCCACTTATAGCCTGCTAGATACCTTTTGCTTAGCATCCGTCCACATGGCTCCTAGCCACTCTTTTGTCTTGGCCACCCAGGTACCTGCGGCAGCTAAGATTGCTCCCTAAGAAGCAGACACCAGGGAGATGTTTCAGAAAGCAATCGGTGGTGTCTCTTAGAACGGGCATCCAGAATGGCCCACGTACCCCATCAGCCAGACCCGACACAAAAGAACGCTGGAGCAGAGAAACACTGGCCCCTCCATATGGAGGACCCCTGAGGAACCCTGCTCAGCCACTGCTCCCCCCCCCAAAGCCCTGTGATCACATCATGCATGCGAACAGCAGCAGGGGCTTTGGCACGTTGGGTGGGATGAGTTGTATCAGCTTGGGTTTTGTTTTAGACAGACTGTCTGTGTGGACTTCTCTTTCTTTCAGGTTCACCCCCAGTGCCTCATTTCAGCACCAGCAGTTTCCTGGCTAGCTCTGTTTGTCTTCAGACTTTTCCATAGCCAGCTGTGAAGAGCAGCAACTAATATCCCCATTGCAAATGGCCATCATTGGTCCCATCATGTTCCAGGGTCACACCCCTCCCTGTTGTACAACTTTGAGGACACCTAAGATTTCTCTCCTGAGCAGGTTATTCTCAAGTTCCAAAGCGAGCACAAGTGCTCGCTCCCCCCAAGAATGAGCCCTGAGAACTATGGCCAGTTCCACCCCTAGACACCCCTTAACATTTAAATTCCATCACACCCAAAGTGGCGCATGTGAAAGTGGACTCAATAAAGTCCCCAGGGTGGAGAGAGCTCCAATCACAGTGAGATTAATACTTCCCCATGTCGCTTCTCTGCATCTTTGCATGAATTCTTCAAAAAGCTCACCCAGGCCACGTACTTCTTTGAGCAAAAACATATCCACAGTTCCATCCAGAAGTGAATAAAAACTGGCTTTCCATTTCCTCGGGAATTGACTGGTGGAAGCATGCATGGAGCCTTCCCAGGGCCCTTCCCCGTGGAGAAACTGGAAAACCATTTTTATAGTTTTGTCCATTTAAACCTACATTATGTTCAAAATATAAATTTATAGCATGATTTTCTTCTCAGCCTCTAATTTCAATGTTGACTAGGGAATCACCACTTGAAGAACCATCAGGCTCCTTCCTGAATGCTCTGGGTCTCCCCTGCACAAGGACCACCCATCCCCCCTCTCTCCCCGGACTACAGACTGCTTCCCACCTCCTTGAGGAAGGAGGCCCTTCTCTACAGTCCCTTGGCCCCCCTTGGGCTGGTTTTACCACATGGAATAACTCGTGCTTGCTGCTTCTTTCACATAGACATACACCAGGAACCTCCTCCCACACCAGAGAATCCTTAGTAATGTAACATTTCTTAGATGTATGACTATGAACAAAATAGAGTTGGGCCGTTCACCCCAAGGTTGGTGGTTCGAAGCCACCAGCTGCCCTGCAGAAGAAAGAAGAGACTGCCAGCTCCTGTGAAGATTTACAGCTTAGGAAACCCACAGCGTCAGTTCTCCTCTGGCTTACAGGGTCACTGTGAGCTGGCATGAACGAGACAGCAGTGAGGTGATGTTGCTGTTTTCACCGGCAAAATCCCTTTGCAAAATCTTTCGGCACTGAATTACCACATGATTTGTTTACAGCATTGGTAGTAACTGAGCAGAAGCCTTTCCTGGAAGCCCTTTCCAGATGTTTCTCCTCCTTTCCCCTTAAATATTACTTCATTCTCCAAAAGAAAGTCCTCGATGTGGGTTGACCGGTACAAATCACCACAATATCATTCACCAGGCAAGTTGACAAAATCGAGGCACCTGCCTGATGGCCATGCATGCAGGTAAAGCACATGCTTCGGAAGGAAGCCCAGGTTCAGTGGACCCCTGGGACGGGAGGTGTGTGAGCCGTGAGTCGGCTGAAACGACCCACACAAGAAAGTGTTGTTGTTGTGATAACCAACTTCCGGGATATCTTTACTTTAGATTCCTGCTGACACACTGTGCAAAACTTGCATAGCCGTTCAATCCAATGTCCTGCCCCACGCCCCAGGCCGCTCCGTGGGGCAGCCCACACACCTCAGTCCACCACAACTCACCCCCTGCCCTGAACCCATTCCAACGCATGGCCTCATCCTGCCCTCTTGGAACGGCTGGTGGTTTCAAACTACTGACCCTGCCATTCGCAGCCCAGCACATACTCTATTATGCTACCCGGGCTCCCTGTGCCATTCTTGAGGTGCTGCAGGTACCTGCATGCAGGTAAAACCCTTAACCATGACGTCCCTCGGTGTTAAAGGCCTTACAGGGCCTGTGCCAGAAACAATCCCCTAGTTTACCCATCTCCTCAGGTCCTGGTCTCCCTACCCCCTCAATTCCTTATCTGCAACAGCCTCGCCCCGTGGGTCCCCCTCTGAGGGGCTCTGAGCTGACTCTTTTCTAGATTTAGCATCACCAACGTTGAAGTCAGAAATTATCCTTCCAATGGGAGGAAGACGAGACTTCCTCCTCTCGGAAACTCACCGGGGGCCGTCTGCCCGGCCCTGCGGAGCAGCAGTGAGCTGGGATCCACTCGATGGCAGTGGGTTTGTTCTTGTGTTTGATCTTTTTCACGTTTCCATCCAAATCCCGCCATTCTTACGCTGGGTCCCCAAAGAACCTGGATCGTTGTGATCTTTGTGGCCTGCACAGGTTTCCAGCCATTTACCAAACTCAGAAACTCGGTTTCTCAAGTGGCTCACCTGCTGCTACCGTCTCTCTCCTCTGAGCAGAACCAGCAGGCCCATCTCCAGCCCAGAGCAGCCTGGGTACCCACTTGCTCTGCTCACTCGAGGGGCAAAACGCTTTGGATAATATGATGGGGCTTCACAAACTGGGGGGAGGGGGAATCAACTCATCCTCTTTTACACTCGCTTGCTTGCCTTAGAGGTTAGTATATGGGAGGGAGAAAGCCTGTTGCCCGCTCCCTTTTCCAGTGAAGAACTCCCTGCCCAGACAAAGCTACACTGGTACAGCTCCCACATTGGGACTCGTGTTCCCAAACCAGCTCAGACAAGTGTGCTTCCACTCTCCATCTCCTTCATCTCTCCTCATATTCCTCGGATGAATCAGTCCATTCATAAGTCACACCTTCTGTGTCCTAAGCGCTTGCTTTCCAACGCCTGTCCTGGCTCCCTCTCTTGACCCTCCGCTCTCTCCCCATTCTCTAAATTTGCTGGGAAGTTCAAAGCAGAAACCAATGACTACAAATGGTTCTGACATGCCCATACACCTAGACGTCAGACAAGGTATTGGCTTCTTTCTTCCTCCTGCACCACAGTTCCTGTGAGGGAGAGGATGTGACTTTTCATTTCAGTGATTCAAGATTCTGTGTGTGGAGGAGTCTAAGATAATCATTCGAACAGCCGTGCCACAGAAATTAGAGAGACGCTACCTGTGAGCCGAGGAACTCTGACTTATTCACTGGGCTGCTAACCACAAGGTCCGCCGTTCAAAACCACTAGTCACTCAGAGGGAGAAAAATGAAGCTTTCTACTCCTGTATAGGCTTATCGTTTCAGAAGTGGGCTGGGTAAATTCTGTGCTGCCCGATAGGGCCGATATAAGTTGGAATGGACTGAGGCCGTGAGTTTGGTTTTTTTAAGACTGACTAACCTGATTGAAATTAGGCAGTTCTGTCTTCAAGAATGTTTGGCTAACAGAGTTTGTAATGGTCAGAGAGAACCCTCTAGAAGAAAGGGCAAAGCCCATTGCTGCCTCATCACAAGCCTGCTCTAGGCTCATCCTGGTCGGGAACGTCCTATAACCATTCAGGAAAATCTGAGTTTATATTTTAATTTCAGATTTTTGGTGTTGGTTACCTCATCGGCCCTCTTTGTAAACGAATGGATAAGGGTAAATGTAATGGATACGGGTAAATGATACTTTGTATAGTCTGTCGCATTTACTAGTATACATTCTGAAATGCTATTAGAATGCAATTGGGTCTCTCAAAGCGTTGATTTTTATCGACTTCTGCACTTGATTTGTGTTTTTGGTGGTAGCTTCAGGGTGGGAAGTGAATCTTTCTCTGCGCAATTCTCCCACATGTGTTAATGGCTAGTCTGACTTTAGATCAGTTTGGGGCTCAGAAAGACAGGAGCCCACATAGTTCTGTGACGCAAGCAGCCGACTTCATTGGGAAAGGTCAGCTTCCATCTCAGTCAGAGTGCTGTCTTTGGACAGTGTCTCCTCCATGCAGCTATGAGCTCAAAAGGGAAGTTCCTCTGGCACCCTGCCTTCTGGGCCTGTCATTCTGTGGTCTTTCTGTAACAGGGAGACTCTGGGGAGGCAGTGGCTGTGCTAAGTCAACTCTGGTGAATGAGATGCCTTCTCCCCACCCCAATCACATGCCTTCTGCCCACCCCGACCACCTGCCACAGAAATGTGCACAGAGTGGCTCTGGGTGTGTCACCCCAAGAGGAATCTTACTATCTCGAAGGAGGGAAGCACTGTCCTCTTTCGGAGGAGGTGGAGCAGTGGTTCGCTGCTTCTTAATAATCCCTGTCTTCCCTTTCAGGTCCCTTTCAGTGCGACAATGTCACCGGTGCGCTTGCATTCCTCCAACCCCAACCTCTGTGCAGACATTGAATTCCAGACTCCCCCCAGCCATCTCACTGACCCTCTGGAAAGTTCGTCGGATTATACAAAGCTCCAAGAAGAGTTTTGTCTAATTGCACAGAAAGGTAACGGCAAAGGCATTATAGCCCGGAGAGAAGGAGTCCTTCTTGGCAGGGAAGTTGTTGTTTGTTTAGGTATCAGGCATCAAAGAGCCAGAACAAAAAAAATCATATCAATGTGAATGGGGGGTGGTGGTGCAATGTGGAGACCCAAAGTCCATCTGTAGACAATTGGACATCCCTTTACAGAAGGGTCACAAGGAAGACACGAATCGGTCAGGGTGCAGGAGGTCATTGCTACCTTACAAATCTGGCTAGACCAGAGCATGTGCATAGGTACAGGTAAGAGTTGGAAACACAAGAAATCCAGGACAGATGAACCCCTCAGGACCAATAATGAAAGGAACGATACCAAGAGAGGAGGGGAAGGTGTATGCCGGGGGCGGGGGGGGGGGGAACCAATAACAATGATTTACCTATAACCCCTTCCCTGGGGGACAGACAACAGAAAAGTGAGTGAAAGGAGACAGCTTTCAGTGTAAGACATGGAAAAGAAATAATTTATAAATTATCAAGGGTTCGTAAGGGAGGGGGTGACAAAAAATGAGGAACTGATACCAAGGGCTCAAATAGAAAGAAAATGTTTTGAAAATGATGATAGCAACAACTGTACAAATGTGCTTGAAACAAAGGATGGATGGATGGATGGATGGATGGATGGATGGATGGATGGATGGAT
>PVJH01012312.1:0-64930 GCA_004026705.1 Nesogale talazaci
TTCATTGTCAAAATTCTGTATGGAATGTTCAGAAAAAAATTCTGTTTGGAATGTTGTTTCAGAATTCATTATGGAATGTTCATTTTCAAAATTCCATTTGGAATGTTCGGTCTCAAACTTCTATATGGAGTATTCAGTGTCAAAATTCCACTTCCAATGTTCAGTGTCAAAATTTTATATGGAATATTTATTCTGAAAATTCTATTCGGAATTGTTGTCAAAATTCTGTATGGAATATTCAATGTCAAAATTCCAGTTGGAATGTTCAGTGTTACAATTCTATATGGAATGTAGACTATAAAAATGGTATATCAATTTATGATGTCATAAAATCCTTTAGAATGTGCAGTATCAAGATTACATGTGGAATGTTCAGTGTCAAAATTCCGTTTGGAATGTTCACTGCCAATTTAAATGGAACATTCGTTGTCAACATACTACATGGAATGCTGAGTGTAAAAATTCCATTTGGAATGTCCAGTGTCAAAATTCTATATGGAATGTTCATTGACAAAATTCTAAATGGAATGCTCAGTGTCAATCTAAATGGAATGTTCATTGTCAAAATTCTAAATGGAATGTTCAGTGTCAAAATTCTGTATGGAATGTTCAGGGTCAAAATTCTGTAAGCAATATTCAGTGTCAAAATTTCGTTTTGAATGTTCAGTTTCAGAATTCATTATGGAATGTTCAGTGTCAAAATTCTCTTTTGAATGTCCAGTAACAAAATTCTTTATAGAATATTCAGTGTCAGTCTAAATGGATTGTTCATTTTCAAAATTCTATATGGAATGTTCAGTGTCAAAATTCTAAATGGAATGCTCATTGTCAAAATTCTAAATGAAATTCTCAGTGTCAAAATTCTAAATCGAATGTTCAGTGTCAAAATTCCGTTTTGAATTTTCAGTGTCAACTCCAAATGGAATATTCATTGTCAACAATATGGAATGTTCAGTGTCAAAATTCCCTTTGGAATGTTCAGTATCAAAATTCTTTATAGAATATTCAGTGTCAGTCTAAATGGATTGTTCATTGTCAAAATTCTATGTGGAATGTTCAGTGTCAAAATTCCTTTTGGAATGTTCAGTTTCAGAATTCTATATGGAATGTTCAATGTCAAAATTCCCTTTGGAATATTCAGTATCAAATTCTTTATAGAATATTCAGTGTCAAAATTCTAAATGGATTGTTCTTTGTCAAAATTCTATATGGAATGTTCAGTGTTAAAATTTCATTTGGAATGTCCAGTTTCAGAATTGAATATGGAATGTTCAGTGTCAAAATTCTAAATGGAATGTTCAGTGTCAAAATTTTAAATGGAATGTTTAATGTCAAAATTCTAAATGGATGTTGTGTCAAAATTCTACATGGAATTGTCATTGTCAAAATTCCCTTTGAATGTTCATTTTCAAAAATCTACATAGAATGTTCAGTGTCAAAATTCTAAATAGAATATTCATTGTCAAAATTCTGTGTGTAATGTTCAGTGTCAAAATTCCGTTTGGAATGTTCAGTTTCAGAATTCTATATGGAATGTTCAATGTCAAAATTCCCTTTGGAATGTCCAGTATCAAAATTCTTTATAGAATATTCAGTGTCAAAATTCTAAATGGATTGGTCATTGTCAAAATTCTGTATGGAATGTTCAGTGTCAGAATTCTATATGGAATATTCATTGTCAACATTCTACATGGAAAGTTCAGTGTCAAAAGTCTACCTGGAGTGGTCATTGTCAAAATTCCCTTTGAATGTTCAATGTCAAAAGTCTACCTGGAGTGGTCATTGTCAAAATTCCCTTTGAATGTTCATTGTCAAAAATCTATATGGAATGTTCAGTGTCAAAAATGGAACATTCATTGTCAACATTCTACATAGAATGCTGAGTGTAAATATTCCGTTTGGACTGTTGAGTGTCAAAATTCTAAGTGGAATGTTCAGGGTCAAAATTCCATCTGGAATATTCAGTGTCAAAATTCCAGTTGGACTGTTCAGTGTCAAAATTCTAAATGGAATGTTCAGTGTCAAAATTCCAAATGGAATATTCATTTTCAAAATTCTCTATGGAATGTTCAGTGTCAAAATTCTGTTTGGACTGTTCAGTTTCAGAATTCTATATGGAATGTTCAATGTCAAAATTCCCTTTGGAATGTCCAATATCAAAATTCTTTATAGAATATTCAGTGTCAAAATTCTAAGTAGATTGTTCATTGTCAAAATTCTATATGGAATGTTCAGAGTCAAAATTCTGTTAGGAATGTTCAGTTTCAGAATTCTATATGGTATGTTCAATGTCAAAATTTTAATTGGAATGTCCAGTATCAAAGTTCTTTGTAGTTAATGTCAAAATTCTTAGTGGATTGTTCATTGTCAAAATTCTATTCGGAATGGTAATTGTCAAAATTCTAATTGGAATATTCAGTGTCAAAATTCCAGTTGGAATGTTCGGTGTTACAATTCTATATGGAATGTAGACTATAAAAATGGTATATCAATTTATGATGTCATAACATCCCTTAGAATGTGCAGTATCAAGATTATATGTCGAATGTTCAATGTCAAAATTCCGTTTGGAATGTTCAGTTCCAATCTAAATGGAATAATCATTGTCAACATTCTACATGGAATGCTGAGTGTAAAAATTCCATGTGGAATGTCCAGTGTCAAAAATTCTATATGGAATGTTCATTGACAAAATTCTAAATGGAATGTTCAGTGTCAAAATTTTAAATGGAATGTTCAATGTCAAAATTCTGAATGTTCATTTTCAAAAATATATAGAATGTTCAGTGTCAAAATTCCAAATGGAATATTCATTGTCAACATTCTATATGGAATGTTCAGTGTCAAAATTCCCTTTGTAATGTCCAGTATCAAAATTCTTTATAGAATCAGTGTCAAAATTCTAAATGGATTGTTCATTGTCAAAATTCTATATGGAATGTTCAGTGTCAAAATTCCGTTTGGAATGTTCAGTTTCAAAATTCATTATGGTATGTTCAATGTCAAAATTCCCTTTGGAATGTCTAATATCAAAATTCTTTATAGAATATTCAGTATCAAAATTCTTAATGGATTGTTCATTGTCAAGATTCTATGTGGAATGTTCAGTGTCAAAATTCCATTTGGAATATCTAGTGTCAAAATTCTATATGGAATGTTCATTGACAAAATTCTAAATGGAATATTCGGTGTCAATCTAAATGCAATGTTCATAGTCAAAATTTTAAATGGAATGTTCAGTGTCAAATTTTAAATGGAATGTTCAATGTCAAAATTCTAAATGGAATGTTCAGTGTCAAAATTCTACATGGAATGGTCATTGTCAAAATTCCCTTTGAATGTTCATTTTCAAAAATCTTATAGAATGTTCAGTGTCAAAATTCTAAATGGAATATTCATTGTCAAAATTCTGTATGGAATGTTCAGGGTCAAAATTCTGTTTGGAATATTCAGGTTTAGAATTCTAAATGGAATGTTCAATGTCAAAATGTATTGTAATGACTTTGAAAATACACAGACATGGGCTGAGCCCCGGTGGCGTAGTGGTTGTGCGCGGGACTGCGACCCACTGGGATGGAGGTTCGATTCCGGCTTCCAGGAGCAAAGGCTGGGCCTCCTGCTCCCACCACCAGGGCAGTGATGCCTTAAAAAAAATACACAGACAGAAATCAGATTTTTTTGTTAGCTTAGTCATCTGGCATAAAGGCAACATATGCTTCTTTTCAATGAGGAAAGAGATGCAAAGCCTACTTAACCCACTCCCTGTCATTGATTCGATTGTGACTCATAGTGACCCTCTCCAAGCTCTTGAAGCCTGGAGCCCTCATGGTGTAGTGGTTAGGCATTGGGTTGCGATCTGCATGCGTGGCAATGTGAAGCCACCAGCAGCTGGGCAGGAGAAAGACTGAGGCTTTCTGTTCCTGCAAACAATTACCTTCTCTGAAACCCACACGGGAGTCACTGGGAGTTAGTGGGGACTGCATGACAGGGAGTTTGATTGGGTTTGGTTTGGAAATCTTTACCAGAGCAGTCAGTCTCATCTTTCTGACACAGAGCAGTTGGTCAGTTTGAACCTCAGCCCAGGCAGTTAGCTGTAGAACAGGTGGCTGTACCACTGTACCTTCTTCTTTTAATATTATAGGTTTATTTAAAACTTAATTCTCACCTTGAGTATGCAACATACAAAGCCCACAAAATGTTCATTTTTTCTTCACTTGGTAGTTTACAAATATACAAAATAGAAGTTTGCTTGAATTTATTTTGCATATTTATTAAGGCAAGGAGCTCTATAGAAAAAAACATTTGTTATGTTGAAAGCATACTTGAGAATTAACTATTGTACAAATTATAGCACATCTGAAATCACAGTGCATACAACAAGACTGACTGCATGAAAAGAAAACATGCTAAAAGAAGTACACCCAGTGTGTTTTCCTGACTTAGGTCATAAATGTAGATCAAAAGACAACAATAGATTTTCTATGCAGCAGTTTGTGAACTTCGGCTTTCTCATTTGGTACCTTTAGAACCAAGACTCACTAAGCACCATCATTTAGGCTATTAAAACACATGTTCTGTCCCTGAATTTCTTTCTTTTTTCTTCTAATAAAATAATGGCTTTTGGAAGGCAAATAGAATACAATGTGGTCTTTATGCTTTATCCAAGGAAATGTTTTTGTCATTCCTGCTCCCAATTCACAGATCTAATGTATACCCTGAAAGCCACAACTTCCAGCCCCTCTCCCCCTCACTTGTCCTTCTTTTGTAAATTCAGGAATATTCAAGTTGGATTTAGTTTTAAATGATAAAAGATCCAGCCACAGACCACAGTTTTGTTTTTCGATCTTTTTTGTCTTTGGGTTTTCTTACCTCCTTGCTTCCTGATTAACAAGTTACAAGCTGATTCTGCTGGAACTTGACCATGGCTTTCCAGCCAGGTTCCTGACTGGGAAAACAACTCCTTAAAGCTTACTTAAGCAGGGATTAAAAACTGTTCATACATATTTTTCATTTTCTTTTTTTAACATTTTCCCTCCTTGTTAATGGCTGATTTTTAGTAAGGATTATTTTTTTAAATATAGATTTTATTGGGGGCTCTTACAACATTTAATACATGGTTCCTGTTAAGCATATTTGTACACATGTTGCCACATTCATCTACATTATCTACTTACTTGAACCCCTCCAGCATAAGCTTCTATTCCCCTCTTTCCTGTAGTTCTTTATTTTTTTAAATTCCAACTCCCCATATTTCCCCTTTCCCCTTCTCCTCCCCCATGAACTTCCAATAACTTACAAATTGTTATGACCTCTTCATATCCTACACTGTCTAGTGTGTCACTTCACTCATTCCCCCCTCCCTCCCCCCGCGTGGTCCACACCCCAGAGAGGAGGTCTGAGAAATTTGTTCCCCCTTTCTACTCCACCACCCCTCCACCTTCCCAGTGTCGCCACTCCCCATCATTGACTCCTTGTATTTTCTTCTTCCTTTAAATTCAGTCTGCAACTCAGTCTGAAATTTCACATTCCTATGAAGGTAATTGTTCACTATTCACAAAGTTTTCAGTTGCCCCCCCCTTTTTTTTTCAGAAATGGATCTCTAGATCCTTCTTTTTAGTCTGTGTTAATCTGGAACCTCCACTAAACACTTCCACAAGTAATCTTGCTGTTACTTGAAGTTCCCCTGTCATAGCTTCAAAGATCATAGCCACATCAAAGCCATCACAGTAATCTATAGAGAAGTGGTGGTTTTTATATGCATGCAGAAGTTGGTGAAGACAAAGAAAAAATATTGCCTTTGAATGATGGTATTGGCAAACAATATTAAATATGCCATGGATTGCCAGATTTCTGACTCAAACAAACCTATGTGGGAGAAGTAGGACCAGAATGCTCCTTAGAAGCAAGTAGGGTGAGATTTTGTCCCCACTACTTTGAACATCCTGTCAGGAAGGACAAGTTTCTGGAGAAGGACATCATGCTTGGTAAAATAGAGGGTTAAACAAAGCAAAAAAGGAAAAAATTCTCAATAGGATGTTTTGACACATTGCTACCATAAGCTCAAACCTAACCAAAATTGTGAGGATAGTAGAGGACCCAACAGTGTTGCCTTCTATGGTATGTAGGGTTGCTATGAATTGGAACTCATTGGATTGGATCCAGCAGCCACAACAACAACATGAAGACAGTCAGGAGCCCTGGTAGCACACTGGTTAATTGTGCAGATGCCAAGTGATAGGTTCAAACCCACCTTGTGGCTCTGTGGGAGAAAAGTCCTTGCAACACGCTCCTACAGTGATTACAGCCTACAAAACCACAGGGGGGGTGGTTCTAGCCTGTCCTTTAGGGGGGCTTTGCATTGGAATATAATTACACAACGACAACATGAATATAATATATTTTCACCCCATTTGGAGTTTTGTCAAATGGATTTCCTGGTTTGTTGGTTTGTTTGTCTTTTCCTTCGTGGGAAAAATGATCAGGCTGGAGAATAATCAACTGAGAACTTAGAAAGAAAATAAAATGCCTATCTAGTCTTTACAAATAAATAGGAGCTCCTTGGTCCATGAAGTTCAATTTTCCTCTGGTCTATAGCAAAATCCATACATACCATTATGACATTATGTGCTTTGGGCTCCCTGTCAATTCAAGGCATTATTAAAGCATTTGATAAAGCACTTCATTTACTACATCACCACTTCTCTCTGAGTTTTTTCTCCTTCATATTTTCACCTCTTGCACAGGAGTCTAACCCTTACAAATTCCTTTGGTGCTTCTGATTTTGTAAGGCTATTCTTAAACACTACAAAAACTCACTTTGGGTTAGCCTCTGCCCTCTGGCACCTTCTTTGTGTGAACATTGCCGTCATCAAGAGTAGGATAGATATTTGGTTCAAGTCTCTAGACTCTATGTTGATGGTGTAATCACTGGCAGCCTGGTGCTGACTTCAGTTTAGAAATCCTGACTGAGCCTTTAAATATAATCTCCTTGTACATTTTGTCCCTCTTCAAAAGGGGGTTGACAATGCTTGGTTTTATGCCAACCCTGATGCAAAACTCCATCCCTTCACTGACTTTCATAAGAAAGCCATTCTCACAAAACTTCACAGAAAGATTTATTGGCCCCAGAGTTAGGTCTGGTTTTTTTTTTTTTTTATTTATTTTTTTTGGTAGGTCTGTTTTTGTAGGGAAAATATTCACTTTAAAACAACAACAAAAGCTATCATTACTCATTTCCCTTCTCAAAGAATTTTCCAACCCTACTGCTAATTATTTTTATTATTTTTGCCATTCCATTGCTGCCTATTCTATCTTGCTCCTTTACCATTATGGTGCTATTTATCTCTTTTCCACATTCTCTTTCTCTTCTTTATCTTGAATCATAATTGTGCCTTCTTCTCTTGATTATCGAAAGTGTGATGGTAGGTTTGTTATGCCAACATGGTCACAGAAGATTGGTGGGTCTGTTGTGATGGCACAGCCAATGAACACGTGAGATGAATTGAATGGCAGATATAGGAGGGGGTTGGCAAGTCCCGCCCTCTCTCTTGTTTCCGGATCTTCAGACCAGAGAGCTGCCTTGTTCGTCCTGTGCCTCGATCTCCAAGCAACACTACCCGTGGGACACCTAATCGTGGACTGTGTTGCTGTGAGTTGAGGATCCTTCAAGCCCTACTTCGCCACGCTACTGGGATATACATCTCTTGAGCTGGGGACTGTTGGGCTCTGTTATCTGGCTGACAGTTGGTGACTGTTGGTGACTGTTACCCTGCCATTTGCTGCCTGTAACCAGATAGCCTGGATTGCTCTACAGAGGACTATATAGCGGCCCTCAAGAATTGAAGGACTGCCAGTCTTCTAGTTGCCTCACGCAAGTGAATTACACCGAGCAATCTGTATTGCTTTATAGTTAACTTTTTCTCTTTTTATCCTATATATCTTTCTCAATATATAAATATATAAAAAAGGCATTACTAGCATCCTGAATTTTATTTCTCTAAGAGAACCCTGCCTGACACAGAAGGCAAGGTAAAAGGAACTACTGCTTTTGAAAGACTATTTATGACCAATATTTAGTGCCCCTTTAAGTTGTCTAGCTGCTTCTCTTTTCTTCCCTTTGGTATGGACGATATGACACAGTAAAATAAATAATGATAATAATAATGATAAATTATCAAGAGTTCACAAAGGAGGGGAGAGCAGGGAGGGAGAGGAAAATGAGGAGCTAATGCCAAGAGTTTAAGCAGAAAGAAAATGTTTTGAGAATGTTGATGGCGACAAACATACAAATGTGTTTTGCATACAATGGATGCATGTTTGGATTGTGATAAGAATTGTATGATCCCCCAATAGAATTATTTTTTAATGCCATAATCATAGCAGCCTCCCTGAAGGAGATCACAATATACTAGCTTCTCTGCAAAATGCCTATTCTCTTTGGGTAACAGGCCATGTGGGTTTTAAAATTTTGAGAAGGCCTGGCTCATGAGTTTGAACCAGCCATCATATTATACTTGCAATCCACTAAAGAAGGAGTAGAAATTAGAGTGGGTGTGACTCAAGGATAGTCCCCACCAATTCATCTTTCTGAGTTAAAGTGAAATGACTCTGTGATTAATCTATGCTAATCTAGTAAAGCACATTTTGCATCAATAATTCCCCTTTCAACCATATAATGCTTGGCCTCTTAACAACTCTTACAAGATTTCATGCAGGAAGTCAATATTTCTCATTGGGTGAGGTGGTCAATGATGGTGACCTTCTGTAGTTGTATGTGCCTGAACCTCACAAATCAGTATCAGTGATTGCCTTTTCCTGGGAAATTGTAGTATAAATGGTTAATAGAATTGGCCATTAAATGAAAGGTTGGAGGGTCAAGTCTATTCAGTGGCCCCTCAGGAGCAAGACTGATGAGGTTCTTCCCCCTAAAACCTTCGGGATGGCAAGTCTGCTCTTGACATTCTGGAGTCACCAGGAGTTGGAATCTACTTGAACACTCCTGATTATTGGTTCAATCTTTGCTTTCTTAATTGCGATGGTGCAGATGGGTTTTGTTGGCTAATGGACTACCCCTTATCAAAGAGCAGCACCTTATATTCCTGCCCATTCTGCTAATGGTCATGTGGTTTCACTCTAGGGTCTCCTACATTATGCTTTTAAAGCTTTTCTTTTGCTTGTTGTCCATGAGAGCAACTCACCAAGATATTTGTGGAGGGAGAAGGGAGTTGTAAGGGAGTACAATGATTTTTCACTTTTTTAGGGGGCTTTCTAAGTTGAATGAGCTTTCAGTTGCTATTGTTTTAAAAACATGGCCTGATAAGGACCAAAGATTTAAATAATAAAATTTACTCATGCCATTTTGTACTTCCAGGCTCCCGTGTAATTTGTGAGTGCCTTTTGCCATTGGCAGTCATTCCAGATACCTTGTCCTTGAAGACAGTTGGGCAATAGTACAGCATGGCCAATTTGGATTTGTGTCTGGTCATTCCAGTTTGCTATGATGTTCTGGCAGCCATCCCCAATGACTCTAATCTACTCATTTTCCTAATCTGAGTTTTCACCTCTTCAACTAACTGCTAGTATGTGAAGAATATTCTTCCAAGTGACAATCTACCAATTGTGAGTTGACTATAAAATTGTATTTTGCATGGGGGGAAGACATCAGTTTTGCTGTGTTCTGTTTGAGAGTGTGCACAGCTTATGTTGATGAAAACATTTATGGAGCACACAAGGCCCCTGACCCTTTTCTATACTGTGGAGACTTATGGAATGCCACTAGGTCATGTTCCCTCAATAATGAGAACATTTTTCCCTGGAAAATAACATTCTGTTAACCATAGATATGAAACAGGAATAGAAGGGACCTGGCATCATAGGACCAGTCAGATGTTCCAATCAGTCTATAAAACCAATGAGGTAGAACTGCCCCACCTGTGGCAATGTATCAAATGGACAACACACACTTTCCTTTAGGCGACAATCCCATTCAGACATATTAACAAGCATAGCCACACCTGTTCTAGTCTCCTTGGCTGCCTCCAAAGATAACTGTGCCATTCAGATAGATTCCAATTTTTCTCATGATCCAGCACACCATAAGGGAAAGAACACAGGCCTCGGAGAAGAAAATTTTTGAGTTCACCACCCAGCTCTATGGCTGACTAGGTCTGTTATTTAATTTATGAGAGCTCTCTGGGGTCTCAATCTTTTAAGCAAAAATAATAACAATGCCTGCTTTGTAAGACAGGTAGAGGATTAAAATGAAATCAGATCTGTGAAATTAAAAAAAAAGTCTGTGCCCAAAGTTTTCATTCTTCTGCATCCCGACTCTCCTTCACCAGCCCCAGACTTTCACTTTAGGATCTCGTGTATCCTTCTGGTTTGGTCCACACTTTGGCTTCACTTTATCCATTCCACATGTCCCTCCCTTTCAGATGGTTTGAGAGGTTGAAATCCAGCCTTCTTTAATTCTCTCCCAGTATTCTCGATGCTGTATACTCATCACTCCTTCAGTTGTGCCCCTTGTCTTAGTTCCTGGGTCCTATTTCTACATTCTCAATGAACCAGGATGTGCTTCAGCATGCTTACTAGTAATTCAACCACATGTCATCTGTCAAGGTACCTTTTAATTTCTCAGATGACTGGGAACAAGGGGGGGCAGTATTCAGTCTATTTTTGAGGCACGTATAATATGCTTGTGATAACAATGGCAAGATTGTAGTGGGAGCCAAGGCCTGATTACAGAATTAAAGACCTTGAGCCAACCTAGCTCTAATTGTGGGAGTGAACATTTACATATTCTCATCATTGCACCATCTGGCAGTGAAACCCACCTCAGAGCTGGGGTTGTTGGGTTGGAGGCACAGCAAAGCCCTAGTCAGAGCTTTCCTCATCACTTTGTTTGATTCACAGTAACCCTTATAGGTAGAGTACAACCACTCCATAGGCTTGCAGAGACTGAAGATTGTGGAGAGTAGACTGCCTTATCATCTTTCCGCGGAGCAGTTGCTGGTTTTGAACTGCTGACCTTTTGGATTGCAACCCAGCATGTAACCCAAAGACCACACTTTAAGTTTATTAAAATGGGACCAATCCTAAGGCATACTCCTTATAGTGTTAAGGTGTTGTTTTCAATAATGAAATAATTTTGTTCAGCTCATAGCTCAAAACCTAAAAGTATGTATATTGCTACTTCTATTTCTTTGTCTCAAAGGTTTACTAAATATGAATAATCTGTTCCATTTTGTGAGCTTCATGTTGCTCATTTATAGATTACCATATGTTTTTGCTTTGTGTTAGAACCGCTTCGCTGTTAGAACTGTCTGCTGCTTGATTTCATTGCAGCCCAGACAAGCAGACAGGATATCTAAAGGAAAGGCTATTCGAGTGCTATTTATAATCTTGTTCATAAGTCTATTAATGTATCAATTAAGATTGATCTGAAAATATCAATGCTGAATGCTTTTAACCTTGCTCTGAAAGATCAGTGCAGCATTGTGACATTTCCATAATATGTGAGATCTCTCTTCCTCTCTCTCTCTTTGTGGTGAATCAAAGTGACCCCAAAAGGCCAGTGAGAGAAGAGTTGCCCAAACTCCTGGGGGTTGGACCTCTCTCTTGGAATGATGGCAAGGAAGTTACTCTAGTGTTGAATCCTGACAATGCTACCCTGGAGGCTAATGTCTGCATGTTGACAAAGCAACACTCGCTCAAAACTTCTCCAGCCTTCAAAAATATTCTCATATTTTTCTAGAATCTAGAAATTTTGGAGCAAGGTCTGCCTCCCACCTTTCATTTAAACCTGAGATTTTGGGGAGGTGGGCATGTGTGAAACTACCCAGATTGTGTTATGGGAAATGACATGGTTTGGAAGTGGCCAACAGGGCTGGTTGAGTCACACCATGAACATCATGCAAGAGTCTGAATGTAGGGTTGCTGTGAGTTGGAACTTACTTGACGGCATTGAGTGTGCTTTCTGGGGTTGGGTATGTGTGAGGATCATTGAAATGTAAATTGTTTCTTGTATATATATATATATATATATATATATATATATATATATATATATTTACCACAATTGAAAAAGAAAATAGGTATGAATCTTACTGTAGAATGACACTTTTTTTAGGAGCCACATTTTTAAAAAGAATCATTTTATTAGGGGCTCTTTCAGCTCTTATAATAATCTATACATTGATTATATCAGCATATTTGTACATAGGTTGCTGTCACTATTTTCTAAATATTTACCTTCTATTGAGGCCTTGATATTAGCTCCTCTATTTACTCTCCCTACCCCCACTCCCTGTGATCCCTTGATAAATTATAATTTTTTATTATTTCCATATCTGATACCAACTGCTATCTCCATTCCCCCATGGTCTCTTCTCCCCTACTCTCCCCACCTTCACCCTACCCTCCTGGTATCGATACTCTCATGCCTGTTCCTGGGGGGTTAATCTGGCCTGGATTTCATGTGTCCCGAATTCTTGTATGTATCTGTGTATGTGCTCTGGCCTACCCCACAGTGAAAGGCAAGCCTGGGGTGATGATAGTGGGAGGTGAGGAAGCCTCAAGAAACCAGAGGAATATTGTGTTTAAATTTCTTTTTTAAGAGCAGTCAGAAAACAATCATGAAAGAAGATGGGACCCTCTGCTGACTTTATCGTGGGTTCTTAGAGAGTTTTGCATTCAGCCAATAGTTTGAAGCATTCTTCTTTTTGTCTGATTCCTTCCCCCATTTTGCCTCCCCACCTCACTCCCTCATCATAGGTATCTATTCTGGTGGGGAAAGAATACAAATATTCAGAGTAGCCCTCCTATGTGGGAACTTTAGAGTGATGCATCATAAAAGAATTCAAAGAAACTATCAAAGTCATTAAAATGTATCGCAAACCTGCTTATTCCATAAAACAGAAAAGTGGGAGTTAGTGAACATTAGAAGGCCTTGGATAGAGTAAGAGAGGAATGTGGAAGAAACCCCCAAATCATAAAAGAAACCAGGCTTTCGAGGCTGTTAGAGACGGGTAGAATCCTTGAGCATAGTTCTTCAGCACCTTTCAGGTCTGGAAGGGAACGCACCTTCCTGACTCCATTTTGAGCTAAACAATGGACCGGTCTGAAAGGGGAACAATAGCACTAGTGAAAAAAGCACACCTGATAATACACCACCATTTGAGATGAACAGGGCAACATTTGCCCAAAGACTAGTTTCTGAAGGGCTAAGAAAGCAGGAGGAATGGAAGCCAGAAACAGGGAGCAAGTGGGATTGCGATCAATGACATGAAAGAGAATGCGCATGACTCCTTGAAATAGAAACTGATCTGCATTATAAACCTTCACGGAGTTCAAAATAAAAAGCCAAAAGAACAGCCAAAAAAGGAGCCCCTCCCCCTTCCCTTCAAATGACTTTTCTGATGGCTTGCTCTCTGCGATCCAGTGAAAGTGTTGGACTGATCCTACCCAGGGGTGCTGTGCAAGTATGTCCTGGTGAGCTCCTCTATAAAGATCACAGACTAGAAAACCCGACTCTATCGCATGGGATCACCAGGTGACTCAGTTGACTCTTCGGCAGTGGATTTGTGGTTTTGGTGGGTGAGTGGCACAAACCATAACCATAGGAAACACAATCCTTTGTGGTGCCTGAGATGAGAAGCAACATTTATGGCAACTTTGGGGGCACTGGGCTTAGTAAGGAGACATTGGATATGGGTTCATTGAAATAAATACGCATTTGGCTGTGTAGTTGCCTTCTGTAGTTAAATGTGTGAACACTGGCACTCAATCTTGGTGACCCTCAGGTGTTTCCAGGAGCAAAGTCTTCTATAATTAATTGCATGTGTACTGTCCTTCACTTGGGAGGCAGGTGATTACTTGCCTGGGTGTTACTCCAAGACATTACAATATCAATAGCACCACTGATTTTAATTAAAACTTCAAAATGTATGCCTGTTGAAATATTCATTATCACACTCTTGATTGTGTGTGAGAACGCAGTCTTTTCTAGTTAACTAAAGTTTTTTTTTTCATATAATAACACTCAGGGTAATTAACAGGAAATGGACTTTTCAGAATGTTTTTCTTTCTTTCAAGACAATAAGATGTTTGTCTGTGTGTGTATGTATGAATGACGATTTTATGTAATTGGGATTGGTCTTTTCTGTTGTGCTCTAAAAATGTTTGGCTGATAGCAAAGCTGGGAGACAAAAAGGGAGAGAATAATGGGAGGGAAAGAAGAAAAGGGCAGCAGGCATTCTCCCTTTATGCCCGTTCACCACGGAGATCCGGTGGCAGAGTGGTTACAAATAGAGCTGCTAATTACAAGGTCAGCAGTTCGAAAATACCGGCTGTTCCATGAAGAAAGCTGGGGCTTTCTACTCCCTTCCAAAGTTACAGTCTCAGCAACTCACAGGGGTCAGTTCTACCCTGTCCTACAGGGTCACTCTGAAGCAGTAATGACTCAATGGCAGTGAACCTGATTTTTAAAATTTTGCTTCTGTTAATTTTATGCTGATCTAGGCTTAGGTATTAAAAAAAAATCTGTGCTCTCCAGCAACTGTTGATCTGTGTTATTGGCGGATTGCAAAGTCATTAAGATTTTCATAGGAATTGGAATAGTAACTCACCACCTGCCCAATCAAATCTGTTGATTCTGATTCAGAGTGGTTAAATAAAGTAGCACTGTTACAAAAGGTCTTTTGGCTGTACCCTTTTAAAAAATCATTTTATTGGGGGATCATATAACTTATCAAAATCCATACATACATTGTATATATGCATCAAGCACATTTATACATTTGTTTTTTTTTCATTTGTACATTTGTTATCATCATTCTCAAAACATTTGCATACTGCTTGAACCCTTGGTGTCAGCACCTCATTTTCCCCCTCCTTTCTCCACACTCCCTCCCTCACAAACCCTTGGTAATTTATAAATTATTATTATTTTGTCAAGTCTTACACTGTGTGATGTCTCTATTCATACCCCAGGCATGAGGTTATATGTATATCTTTGTAATCAGTTCTCCTTTTCTACTCCACCATCCCTCCACCCTCCAGGTATCACCACTCCCTTCATTGATCCTGAGGGGATCATCTTTCCTGGAATCCCTTTGCTTCCAGTTCTTATCTGTACCAGTGCACTTACTCCGATCTAGATGGATTTGTAAGGTAGAATTGAGATCATGATAGTGGGGGGAGGAGGCATTAAAGAACTAAAGGAGAGTTGCGTGTTTCATTGGTGCTATACTGCACCCTGACTGGCTCATCTCCTCCACACAACCCTTCTGTAATGGGGTGTCCGGTTGCCTACAGATAGGCTTTGGGTCTCCACTTCACATCCCCACCCCCATTCACAATGATTTTTTGTTCTTTGATGCCTGATTCCTGATCTTATTGACACCTCATGATCACACAGACTGATGTGTTTCTTCTATGTGGGCTCTGTTGCTTCTCAGCTTGATGGTCACTTGTTTACCTTCAAGCCTTTAAGACCGCAGATGCTACATCTTTTGATAGCTGGGCAGCATCAGCTCTCTTAACCACATTTGCATATGCACCCTATTAATCTTCTGTGATATTGTAGGGAGGGTGTGGCTGTAATCTTTATGGGAACTGATCACCAGACCGTTCTTCCATGGTACTAATAAGTGAGCTCAAACCGCCAATATTTAAATTAGTACTTGAGCAATAAACTGTTCTCATCATCTAAGGACTGTAGAAACGGTGTTTGTATTGTTGGGGTATTTTGGATGGGATGGTGTTTAAAGTTAGGGTGGGTCAAAAGCATCAAAGAGAAAAACTACAGGGGGCAACAAAGAAATGAGAGGTGAACTGGGCTACTTCCTTCCACTTATTGATTTTAAATCGAATGGTAATCATATCCATCATCCATTTCCTTAAGAAATGTATGATCCTTTGGAAATGAAGGCATTTTGATAAGGTGAACTTTTAGAACTCTTTGTCATCCCCAAGCTGCAAGTCTTCCAGAAAAAGAAATTAAGTGTGTGTGTGCGTGTGGGTGTGCGCGCGCCCACACACACACACACACACAGGACACACTTGTATATAACACATCTCCAGGCTTTGTGTATGAACCTACTTTATTTTCAGACAAGGAAAAGAGAGTTCTGAAACTTGGTGAGAAGCTGGTTTTTCAGTCACTGCTGCTGTTTTTGAAGTGTTGGTTGATTGCATTGTGGTTTGCTTCCCCCAGAGCCCTTCATATAGGATTTATATATTTTACAGTTTTGAAAGTTTTGGTGACTCCATTAGGAACATTTATAGTGAGGTTGAATCATGCTCAGGATATAACTTCCATCCTGGGGAAAGAGCAATAAAAATGATTGCAATAAAAACAGCACACTTCAAAAAACAACAATAAATGGGTTTACTTGAATAGATATTCCGTGCCTCAGCAGCACACGCACTGGAATAGGTAGACTGCGGTGTCGCTGTCGATCTCTTTCCAGGAGAGAAAAGCTGGTCTTGATTACTTCAACTTGATGCTGACTCTGGAGAGCGATTTCAATTAAAACTTTCCTCCTAGCTTCCGAGACAAATCTTTCTTCTATATTAAAGGTGGGGTGAGGATGAAACTTTTGAAACCAGGAGCAATCATATCATTACGGGTTTAGATACAAGCTTAGATTTCCTTTGGAGTTTTAAAGGGAACATAATACTGTGATTATTAGAGCAGGTTAAGAGGGCTTCAAAAAGTTGGTTGGAAAGTGGAAGCAAAAGACAGTGAAATTTTCTCTACCGACTTTTGGAAGCCCCATGCTACTGATAGGCAACATCAGCACAGGGCCACTGCAATGGGACTTGGTTTGGATTGGAACATCCGAGGTAGAGTTCTGGTGTGATTTGGTTTTTGACTCAGGCTCTATCCCTTTCATCTGTTGGCATCAGTCTCCTAACTGTTACATTCTTTTCCTCTCTTTGTGTTCTTTTCCTTACACCTCCTGCAGCAGGATTGTCTTTTCACAACAAATTTTCTCCAAGATACCACGGGATATTTTGAAATCCCTTGATCTCTCTCTCTCTCTCTCCCTGTACTTGAGCTAACTTTAATTCTCAATATTAAAAAAGTTCTCTTCACCCAGCTGCCTCCCAGTAGTTAGTCCTGTTGAATTGTCTTTAGCCAGACCAGAATCTTCATTTATTTTTTGGGGGGGGGGCATTACTGCCCTATGGTGGTCGTGGGAGCTACCCAGCCTTGCTCCTGAAAGCTGCTGCTGGATTTGAACCGCCAAGCTTGTGGGCCGCATTCAGCCACTATGTCACTGGGGCTCAACCCGAATCTTCATTTATTTTTGAAAGACTTCAAAGGAGGTGATAATTTTCTCTGTCTTTGGCACTCATTTCCATATGTAATAAGCCTTAGACTATCTCTCTAGTGAGTTTAGTATTTGATATTTCAATATTACAATTACAGAGATGCGCATCTCTTATGGGCATAATGTGATGAGATTTGGCAAATGTATGTGATGGTGTGCATCACACTCCATCCCAAGGAATGGAGTACAGACAAAGGAATACAATATTCCTTTCAAGATTGCATGTTTCTCTCATTCATTCATTTCATTCATTTATCCTTTTTAATGTACAAGACTCAGCATGGTAGAGAAAATATTTTCCTCTCATGAAAGCATGCCACACCAGGTCAAGTCAAGTCCATGAGTCCGAGGTAGCCAGAATCCTCCTCAGTCTCACCTAGCTGCAGGCTGATGATGCTGAAAGATGAAGCAGGGAGGAGCAAGGCGATCACAAGCTGGGGAAAGCAGAGATGTGTGGATCCAAGACTGGTGGGAGCATGGCAGGTTTCCTCCCAGGGTATGCGACCCATGTGGGGCTGCCCTAGAGACCGACACAGAATTCCAGAAAGTCGGAAGGAGAAGAGCGAGAGAGAGAGAGAGAGAGAGAGAACTTTTCATGGTCTTGATAATACAAAGGCTACATTTCCAAGGAGGCCTCATGAGGCTGTCACCTGTTCGACAGGTTGGACTTCACCCCTACCTCTGCACAAGTACCACCAAGCTGCCTTAACATCTAATCACTGTAGTCCCCACGTGACGCCCTGCTGGGATAGTGGTTGCATGTTGATCAGCTAACTACAAGTCAACCTGGCCTAACACACACGGAAGTGGACATAGCTGACTTTCTCTGGCTTCTCTATTTCCACGAGGCAGGTGTCAGACATGGCTCCACACTCCCTCCTTCTTCACCTATTCCAACACCAGCCATTCCTCCATGGCACTCTACTTCTATGCTGGGTTCAATAATTCATTGTAATGGTCACACAGGACTCACTGACAATATTCATAATTAAGAGAACTTAGTAGGAATGTCAATAGAACCAGCAAACCATAAGGTTACAGTCATGGTTTCTTCAGCCAGCAGCCAAGTCTCTCTCTCTGGTTCTCAACCTCTCGGTGACATGATCCCTTGGCCTTTGCCTCCATGGGTCAGGAAAACGGTCTGCCTGTCTGTTTATCCCATAGGCCCCATAAGGCAGTCTCCATGCCACAGCCTCTGACACATCTGGTCTCAATGGCCTCCGCTCCTTCAGACAGATCTGGGGCATGCTCTCTTATAAGGGTGCTAGACTTTTTCTTTCTGTTCTCTCTTACATTCTTGAAGTTCTTAGTTGGTGTGGCAGTCATGTGCTTATGTTAATTTTATAATTGAAATGTAGGGGTAGAGTCTGGCCTGTTAATCAGGAAAAAGTCATTGAGTAGCTGATGAGGCCTCTGTGTGGGCATGGCTTTCACCTGAGACTCCTGGGAAATCTCATGGCATTTCCCTCGTGAAGAAGAGAAGCTATCTTCCCCAGTTGTTGGGAGTTAGTTTCAGAGACGGTTAATCATGGAAAAGACAAGATACAGCCTCCGAGAAGTTGGAGGAGCCAGTGGAGACCACTCGGCTTTGCCCTGATGAAGACAGACCTCTGAAGCTGGAGTGGCATGCTGTTGATGGACCTGAGCCCTGGAAGCGAGGAGCCATGAGGAGACCCCTGCCAGTGCCAGAATTCTGCACCCACTGACCTGTGACTTCCTGAGTCGGAAGCAGACTTTATAGACTGACTTCAGGTATATGGGTTAATATTGGACTTATGATGTTGCACTGGACTGGATTGGGATGCCTTTATAGTGTCACATTTCTTTTGTATATAAACCCTTTCCCTATACCTATATGCGTGTCTCTGAAGTTTGTTCCTCTAGTCTATCCGGACTAACACAGTTGGGAAAGCCAGCTTTTATTTCATGAAACAACTCTGTGGAGAAGCACATGGGAATCAGTTTGGAGAACCATCTGCTGAGGTTTTCTTCTCAGTCATGTAAAGTGTTCTCTGAAGTGAGTACTTCCCCAGCTGATGTCAGCCCTAACGGATGACAGCCCTAGATGATGTCAGCCTTAGCTGAGACCCTTCATTGTAGCTTTTTGAGAGACTATGACTTCAAGCCACTCAGGTAAGCTACCTCTGGATTCCTGACCCCTAAAAGTATAACGTATTACTAAATGTTTGTTTTATCAAACTGTTTAAGTTTTGGGGTACAGTATTACACAATGATAAATAACTAGTATAGTCCACTTCAATCATGTGAGATGTGGAACCTCTATGAAGTCAACAAGTTGGCCGTTGGTATTTTTAGTTACTATGTTAGTCCATAGACATGCATATGGACATAAGGAAATGGTTTATATACAAAAGAATGGAACACTGAGAAAGCATCCCAACCCAGTCCAGTTCAAAGTCACAAGTCCGATATTATACTAGTCTATAATGTCTCCTTCTGACTCACGAAGTCACAGGTCAGTGGGTGCAGAGTCCTGGTGCTGGCAGGGTTCTCCTCATGGCTCCTAGCTTCCAGGACTCAGGGTCCATCAACAGCATCCAGTGGTGGTAGAAGTAACTCTTCGCTGGCAGGGGTCTCCTGGGATGCTGCCATCTTGTCTTGTCCATAGTTCGTTGTCTCTGAGACTAACTCCCAACAACTGGGGAGATAGTTTTTCATCTCTACCAGGGAAATATCATGAGATTTCCCATAAGTCTCAGGAGAAAGCCACGCCCACATGGAGGCCTCATTGGCTACTCAATGGTTATCTCCAGATTAACAGGCTAGGCTCCACACCTATATCTCAATCATAAAATTAACATAAGCTTATGACGACCACAGTTACTGAGTACAAAAAGACACCTGAAGCCTTGAGTTGGGGTTGATCAGACCACCAGGAGCAGATGGTCTCAAGAACCATTATGTAATCCACCATGGCCACATGATGAGGCCAATAAAAGGCCTTTGAAGAGATAAACTCAGTGGATCTCCTTGGGTACAGAAAGCTTCCTAGATGGGAAGAATGTATGGCTTAGGAGCATGAAAGTGTTCCCAATCTTGCCCTTGAATTTGAATCCTTTCTTCTCCTACATTAAACATAACATTTTCCCCATAGTTTATAAGTTCTTTAAAACAAATTATCAGAGTCAGTGCCCACTGTGAATGGGGATAAGAGAGAAAGGGCTTCATGATGCACTTGGGGTCTGGATTGTACTGCAGGGCAGCACTAAGGTTTCTGCTTAGATTTTCTAGGCTGGTCAGACATTAATACTGGTTTGCAAATGATCATCATTTGCAATGTCTTCTTTTTTTTCAGCCTGTCTTTCTTTTATTGGTTCCTCCATGGAGGAGAGTTCTCTGTGAACTCTGTGTTTCTTATATCTAGAACTGATAACAGAAGTTAGCATCAGCTTCTACAGACACAATTTCATGTAGTCTCTTTTTATACCTTCTTTGAAAGTGTTTAAAGACTTTGGTTGCTATTCTTTTATTTATTTGTTAGTGCAGAACAGAGCAAGTTCATTATAAACTTTTTCTGCCAAGGAAGGAATAGAGGTACAAATGAAAATGATCCATAAAATCACCACCCCACTACAGTGATGTTTAAATGTGTGCTGGTAATTTTCCCCATAAAGCATGAATATGCATATTTTTGAAAATAGACTCATATCACACATACTCTTTTTGAAAGTTTCTGTTCCCCTTCACAGTGTATTCTGACACTATTTTAATGCTAATAAAGACAGACCTAAATGATTACTTCAATTGCTACATAGTATCATTATGTATTTTAATTTATCCTCTTCTGTGCCTATGAGCAGCTATATCTTTTTTCTTTTTGAAGTCAATTCTATATAGATGTGATAACCGTATTTGTTTATTCATCTTCATGCATTTGTTTAGCTGCTTCCATAACATATTTTATCAAGCATACATTTCTAGAAGGGGATGAACATTTTAAGGACTTTGTGTAAATATAAAATTGAGATTCAGACAGGTAGGACTCACCAAGAGAATATGAGGATAATCTCTCCTGAGGACAAACTTGATAGCACTGAATATTATCAAGCATGTTAATATTTGCTGATAGGCTAAACAAACATATATCACTGTTTTAGCATGTGTTGATTTGATATAAAATGAGATTGACTATATTTCAATATTTTTCTATGTATTTTGTAATTGTTTATGCCACTAATTAATAAGAATGTATTTTTATGGTATTGATTTGTCAATTTTCTTTTCTCCCTTTCTCTCTCTCTATATGTACACATACACACATATGTACAGATATATGAGGGGTATGTTATTATACAATAATAACATAGAGTCCACTTCAATACTGTGATATATGGAGCTACTCTTTAGTAAATAGTTTGGCCTTTGGAATTATCACATATTATATAAATATATTTGAATTTACCATCTCATCTGTTACATGTGCAAATATTTCTTTCTCAGATTGAGGTTTAACCTTTGATTTTAAAAAGGGTAGGTTCTTTAACTGTAAATAAAATGCACATCTTAAAATAATCTAATCATCTTAAAAGTTGGTCATGACTTTGATATGATGCTTGATTTTTTTCAATTTCCATTTATAGAGACAATAATTTCATTATTTCTGTGTTAAAATTATTATGATTATTTTAGGGTTTTATTTTACTCTACCTTTCATTTTGTACATTTAAAATGTTTCATGATTATATTTTTTATACTTAAAGTTTTTCATTGACTTGGGCTTTCATAAGTGATGGGAGATAGAGATTCAATTTAATTTTTTTCTTCAAAAATCTTGATCAATTATCCCTACATAATTCATTGAATAATCCTTTGTTTGTTAGAATATTAAGGATACCATTCTCATTACCTAATTAGTGTTCATGGTAAAGATGTACCTCCCTTCACTTATCTCCCTTCCCTCAGTATGCATTAGAATTATATGCTCATTAAGAAATTTGCATTTGGAATTGTAAAAGTGTATTTGTGCCTGCATTTGACTATTGTCACATCTCCTCAGTGGGCATCTACAACAGTGTGCACACATGACGGAAGTTGTGGCTCCAGCCAGAGTCAAACTTTGAATATTATGAATAATATGAATTGAATTGAAGGCAACTAACAACATCATATATAATAAAGGGACATTGTGTACAGTGCAGATAGGTAAGCATTCGACTATTAACTTAAGGCTGGCAGTTCAACATCATGCCCAAACGCTGATGAAGTCCTTCTGAAAGATCCCAGCTTCGAAGATTTTATGTAGCACTTGTACTCTGTACACATAGGGCTGCTGCGCATCAGTACCCACTTATCAACAAATAGCATGTATAATAAAAGCTTTCTTGATTGTGAGTATAAGTATGGCATAAGCAAGGTGGGGATTTTCACAATTGCATGGGGATTACGTACTTTTACATCAAAGCTAGAATTGAAAAATATTAAAGTGCTCCCTTATGAAATTTTTTGAAGGCATTCCCATGGACTCATTTTTTTATTATATACATTTACTGGGGACTCTTACATCTCTTATCACAATCCATACATTCATCCAGTGTGTCGAACACATTTGCACATACGCGACCATCATCATTTTGAAAGCATTCTCTTTCCATTTGAGCCCCTGATATCAGCTCCCAATTTCTTCCCCCTTCCTCCCCTTCTCTGCCTCCCTCATGTAACCTTGATAAGTTGAAAATTATTATTTTCATATCCTACATTGTCCTTTATTACCCCTCACCCACTTTTCCAATTTCATACCCCTCGGAAGGAGTTATAGATTGATCCTTGTGATCAATTCCCCCTTTCTTCCCTGATCCTTCCCTACTCCTCCTGGTATTTCTAATCTTGTTGGCCCTGAGGGATTTCTCTATCCTGGATTCCCTGTGTTGAGGCTCTTATCTTTAGCAGTGTTCATGGACTCAATTTCATGTGTAGTATACAAGTTAATCTAAAATTTCAAGCATTTGTCTTTCATTTTATGTATTATGTATTATATTTTATATATTAGACATTGACCACCTCATCATGTCACACTAATGACATTCATACTTTTTTCCATTACTGGATAAACATTTCAAACTATTGTCCAATGATTATTTTTTGCCAGGCAGTACTATACATTACACCATCTTTCTTATTTTAAGCTATCATTATAATGTTATTATTTATTTCACCTTTTCCATTGAAATTTTACAATGAGATGAATATTTGAAAACAAAAATGCTAATGCCATCCGATGTTCTGTGTTCATAACCTTAGGATATGTGTGGTGACAATGGAAATATGCACTTTCCTGAGTTCTTAGATGCTCTTGGATTTATGCCAGTAGAGAAAAAGAAGAATATTAAAGGATGTATGCACATGTGACAAGATAGTGTCTATGTGGTGAAATGTGCTTTTACATTTATTTTTAACTTTTTGGTAACAGGGTGCTCAATCTAACTGAGAGGTTTCTGTTTTCCTTTGGCTTGACCTCTTAGCATTTTTGAGGTATTTTATTCCCTTGGCTTCTGTTTGTCTTACCTTCTTCCCTTCCTTTTGTCTTGCCAGATTTTTAAAATTGGAAATCTATAATGCTGAAATATAGATCATTTCCTCTTCTCACTTTATGCTTTTGTCTATGATCTCTTTTAGGCACATAGTCTTAAGTTTATTCTCTTTACAAATGAGTTATGAATATGTCATAGCTCAAATAACCCCTCTTGAAACAAAAGCCTTTATGTCCAAGTTGCTCCTTAATATTTTCTTGTTGGTGATCAAAATATAAGAATGTCTAGACAAACCTGCAATACAAACTTACTTTTCTTTTTTAGTTTACCTTTGATCAATGAATCATTCAGTTGTTCAAGCTAGACACCCTGGGTCATCCTTCCAGAATGCCCCCTTCTTTAACCCCTTATCCAATCCAGTACTAAGCTCTGTTGGTTCCACTTTCCCAATGTTTGAAATGCTGTCCTTTCTGTTCCTCCTAGCCCAGAATTTGTCCGTTACATTGAAGCTGTGTATTTTTTCAGAAATGAAATAGGATGTCATCTCCTGCCAGATATCCTTAAATAATCTCTGAATTTCCAATCTCTTAAAAGTAACGATATTATTTGAAACAGATCTGCAAACCTGGTGTGGTGTGGTTTCTATATACCTCTTCATTTTCCCTTTTCATCTTTTTATATCAATGATTTCAAGGTCTATGTCCATAGTACTTTTTGTCAGTGTTTCTGATTTTCACCATTATTCAACCATAGGACTTTTGAACATGTTTCTTCTGCTTCTAAAATCATTCCTTCCTTTTGTCTCACAGTTAATGCCTTCCTATATCCATACCTAAACTTTTGCCATTCTTTGAAGGGTGCCATCACCAGGGAAGTCTTTTTTGTTTGTTTGTTTGTTTGTTTGTTTCTTTTCAGAGTTCCTTGACCCTCCACTTGTTCCCCCAGATCCCTTTATCATGTTTGTCCTTGCCAGATCTCAATACTTGCATTCATAGTACAAGGCATGTAGTTCATCATTTCCTAAGGTTTTTAATGTACTTATCACATAAACCAAAGGCCAAGGAACTGAAGAGGAAATGTCATTTTTCATTTGCCCTTTAGCAAATGAAAGATCTCAGTTTTGATCCACAAGGTCTACAGTTCAAAACCACCAGACACCGTGAGGAAGTAAGAGAGGGCTTTCTTCTCCCTCACAGAGTTAGAGTCTTGGAAAGTCAAAGGGCAGTTCTACCCTGTCATCACCACAAGTCATCACGAGTCATAATTGACCCGATAGAAGTGTGTTTGAGAGCATTGCACACCATATTCTTTTAAAAAGATCTTGTCATTAGAAAGATATTATTGTGAATAGTTATAAATATGTGTTGGGTGACACATAATGCATTTGAATCCTACTGGTAAACAATATTGTTAAGCTAGAGATATGAATAAATATTCCTGAGAATGAAAAGGGGGTGTTATTAAAGATATAGACAGCGTCACTTGTCTTCTCTGTTGAACCTATGAAGGGACACATACAGTTTAATTAACTGATGAAATATTTATACTCTGATCAGTGATTTCACCTTTATATGTGAATGATAAGCCGTGGCCTTCATTCATAAACAGAAGAAAATACAGGGTTCAAAAGTTTGAGGAAGATAGAAAAGGATCTAAGAAATGTTTCTAAAGCAAGGGTTGGGTAGAGAGCTGGACACATTTGTGGTTATTAGGGAGTTTCTCCACCATGCGTCCACTAGTTCCTCATCCTGTGGTGGATTGGATGTGGCTCTGATGCAGGAATCAATGTCACTGTTACTTTACTTAGGGTTGCCCAAAGTGAACACATTTCCACAGAGCTTCCTGTCTTAGAATAGACTATGAAGAAGGAATGTGCTGTCCACTCTAGCAGAATTTGCCACCAGAAACCTTATGGATGCTATCAAAATAGTGTCAGATACTTAAGAACTCACTAATAGCCATAGAACCTTGCCAGAGAGAAAGCCAAAAGACGAGCCCCTCACTGGTCTATCCAAGAATTTTGGAAGATGGCCACTTGGTCTACTGACTGGAATAGATGTGTATTTGTAGTCGTTCCCAAAGAAAAGTTCCCCAACAGAATGCACAAATTATAGAAAGTATCATTAACATCACATGCAAGTAGAATTTTACTGAAACTCACCCTAGGATTGCTATAGCAGTACATCAGCAGGGTGCTGCAGAGTTGCAGACCAGAATCAAGTGGTGATGTCAAATGACTCGACTGAAAACAGAGAATACCAGAAACATGTTTATTGATATTTAATTGACTGTGCAAAGGCATTCAATTGTATAGATGACAACAAATTTTGTATGACCTTGAGAAGATGGGAATACTAGAACACTTCATTGTGCTCCGTCGGAACTTGTACATGGATCAAGATGTCATTATGTAAATAGAGCAAGGAAATACTGCATGGTTTAAAATTTGGAAAGGTGTGTGTCATATTCATCACACTAATTTAATATGTATGCTGTGCAAATCATTAGAGAAGCTGGATTATCTGAAGTAGAATGTGGCATAAGGATTAGAGGAAAACTAATTAGCAACTTGGATATGCAGATTAGACAACCTTGTTAGCTAAAAGCAGAGAGACTTGATGCACTCTCTGATGAAGATAAAGGGCTGCAGTCTTCAGTGTGGCTCACCAGTTAATTTAAGGAAAATAAAAATTCTCATTAGGATAAGTGGATAAAAGATGGAAGCTGTTTTGTTGGTTTTGTTGGTTTTGTTGGATCCACAATCAACGCTTAGAGAAACAGTAATCAAGTGATCATCATCTCATTTCATTGGGTAAATCTACTGCAGAAGACCCATTTCACATGTAGGAAAGCAGAAATATAACTTTAAGGATTATGCCTTATATGCATATGAAAATTACACATTGAATAAGTAAGATTTAAGAAGAATTAATGCATTTGAATTATGTTATTGATGAATAATATTGAAAGTAACATGGACTGCCAGAAGAACAAACAAATCTATCTATCTTAGAAGATATATAGCCACCATACTTCTTGCAAGACAAGATGGCAAGACTTTTGCTCATGTACCTGGAACATATCAAGAAAGAGCAGTCTGTGGAGTAGGATACCATGCTTTATAAAGTCAAAAGCAGCAAGATTGACATATAGATTTTTCACAGTGGCTTCATCAAGGACCTTAAACATAAGCATTGGGAAAATGGCAGAGGACTGGGTAGTAATCTTTCTGTTACACATAAGGTCCCTCTGGGTTGGAACTGCCTTGAAGCCACCTAACCATAATAACATGGGGTTTCTCATTGTTCTTGGCATTGTGGACATATGGAGGCATAATTTGCCCCATGGTGTGACTTACATCGGAATCACTTTGCTGACTTGAAGCATGCCTGGGAAAACCCAAATATTTGGCTTAATTCAGAATTAGGAGTCTACATGAATATAATGAAAAGACAAGACAGATGGGCATTTGGGCTAAGAGTATTTGCCCAAGTTTTCCTTTTACTTGTGAACTGCTTGATTTTGGAATCAATCTTGAACAGAGGATTGGAAGAAAATAGAAAGATGAGTGGCCTGGTATGCTCAATGAGACCAAAGAAGAGCAATTTCTGTTCAGTGTTTGAAAATGTTTCCTGTTGTGTACATGAAGTTTTAAAAATTCTGTAATTGCTGCAATTTAAGTCCCTATCTGTGAAGAATGGTACAGGAAGTGCTAAGCTAACTTAAAAAATGTTGATCCAAAGCTTGATGTGAAATTGGATGAAACTTTAAAAATTGCTTAAAAGTATCTGTCTTCCCTGACCAGTTTCTCTTCATTTCTTACACTTTTTTCTTATTTTTTTTAATTAGAAAATATAAAGGAAAGTTTGTCAAAACCCAACAGAAGACAAATGGCATATTCATAAGAGTATAGCTTGAAGAAAGTTTGCTTAGAAAGAGGCTATTTACAGAAAGTGTGTCCGGGAATAAGTGACATCTGAGCTTTTATCATTCCTAAGTTTAAAAGGATGAGAAGATGTAGTTGCTTAAATCCACAGTAGTAGGCAATCCTGGGGAGCTGATAACTTTGGGAATTGCAAAGATTTGGGGTTATGAAATGTGATCGGGTCATGGCAACTTTAGAGCAGCACTTCTCAACCTTCCTAATGCCATGACCCTCTCATACAGTGCCTCATGGTGTGGTGACCCCCCCAACCATAACTTTATTTTTGTTGCTACTTCATAACTGTCATTTTGCTATGAATCAAAGGGCTTGTGATCCACAGGTTGGGAACCGCTGCTTTAGTGGTATAGCGTATAAATATCCTGGCTTCATTTTCCTCCTTCTTTCCAAATTTCCCCAGGGTGCTCAACTGGTTGAGATCCAGGAGGAGGAAATCCTGTTGCTGTGGTCCATACAAGATAGCCCTTGAAGGATAGCAGCAGATTGGAGAAGGAAGGACAGGGATTAGGAAGACCAAATGGAAATAAGGCACATGGAACCAAGGTACGATATGTGTATTTTAGCTTCTTCTATAAGTTAAATCTTATTTTTATTAAATACTTTTATTGGGGGTTCTTACATATCTTATCCCTATCTATACATTCATCCAGTATATCAAGCACCTTTGCACATATGTCACCATCATCATTTTCAAAGCATCCACTTCCCACTTGAGTCCCTCATATCCACTCCCCAAGTTCTTCCCCCGACTGCCCTGCCTCAGGAACCCTTGATAAGTTATAGATTATTATCTTCATATGTACACCATCCTCTGTTGCCCCTTACTGACTTTTCCATTGTCCATCTCCCTGGGAGGGTGTTATAGATTATTTTTTTTCTTAGATCACCTATTAATACCTAGAGAGAAGACCAAATTTGATAATATTTCAGAATATTTCATATTCTAGTCCCTGCAATCATCCATTTAAAGTTGTCTTTGAATAACCAAATATGTAAAGATACATAAGATATATTTTCCTGCTTTGAGATGAGATATGTTGAGGAATCGATAGATATATGCCTTATATATACCTCTATTATTCTTATATTTTTATTATGTTTAGTAGAGTTTGATGTCCAACCTCCTCTCATAACCTGAAGATTAGGAGATATAAGTTCTTGCCTGGATATGATTGTATGTATTGTGGGGGTTTGTTTGTGTGTGTGTGTATGTGGGGGGGGTATGTGTGTTTCCTGAGGAGAAAAAAATGCAATTTTAGTCAATCATGCTTACAGCCATCTGATTAATGAAAACCTAATTTTAGTTATATTATTTCCTCTGGAGAAACTAAAATGACTTCTTTATTCAGGAATTTTTTATCCTTGTTTTCAAAGGCTACCACCATTGGGGTCCTACCTTACTTTTTCCCATGGTATTTCTGAACGCACTCCTATCATCTTGTGACCATTTCCGCCCCGTACCACCAAGCATTCTGCATCCCATATCTTTAAATCTGCTTTTGATTAGAATTCGAAACAGGGTTCAGCTCCAGCATTCTTCTATAAATTCTATCACAGGATTTTGACTTAGTAAACGCTGTGCGTGCACAGCTTTACTCTGCCTGACAACTTATTCTGCACTGTTTTGCATGTGCTATTCAGTCGATCAGTTTTGTTTTTCTGTATATTTGAAATGTACTTGTAGGTCATTAGGGATCCCAGTTCACTTCAGTTGTAATTTTCTTGCTTTTTTAGTCTCTCTGAATAATGTTTCAACCTGTGGGAAAAAGAATCTGAAGGGTTTTTTTAAAGTAAGGCTGAGACCTTTCTCTCCCTTTCCCTCTCCCTCTCTTTCCTTTGTACATTTAAAAAAATTAAATCATTTTATTGGGAGCTCATACATCATATATATATATATATATATATATATATATATATATATATATATATATAGCCAAGCACCTTCGCATGCTTGCTGCCCTCATCAATCTCAAATCACCTGCCTTTCCACCCGAGCTCTTGACATCAGCTTTTCATCTTTTCCACTCTCACCCCACTCCCTCTCCCCCACCAACCCCTGATATTTTATGAATTATTATTATTTTGTCATATCTTACACTGCCTGATGTCTCTGCTTGCTTAGTCCTCCACTGTCTGTCCTGTGTAGGTTATGTGTAGATCTTTGTATTTGGCTTCCTTTCTCTACTCCACCTTCCTTCCAAACTTCTGGTATCTCCACTCTCACTAGTGGTCATGATAGGTTCATCTATCCTTGGTTTCCTGTGTCACCAATTTCCGTCTGTACCTGTGTACCTCTTCTAGTCTGGCTGGATTTGTAGAATTGGGATCATGATAGTTGGGGGAAGGAAGCCTTTAAGAATCAGAGGGAAGTTGTTTGTTTCATCATTACTTCACTGCACCCTGACTGGCTTGTCTTCTCCTCGTGGCTCTTCTATGAGGGGATGGCCCACAAATGGGTCTTGAGTCACCACCCTGCACCCCCTCTCATTCATAATGATGTGATTTTTGTTCCTTGGTGCTCGATACCTGCTCCCTTCAACTCCTTGTGATCACAAAGGCTGATGCGCTTCTTCCATGTGGGTTTTGCCATCTCTGTCCTAGCTGGCCACTTGTTATCTTCAAACCTTTAAGACCCCAGGTGCTTTATCATTTGGTAGTTAGGCACCATCAACTTTCTCCTCCATGTTTGCCTCTGCACACATTTGTCTTTCACGATCCTATTGGGAGAGTGGACACACAATGATATGATTTTTGCTTTTTGATGCCATACCACTGCTCACATTCCCAAGATGATTGCTGAGGACATGTAGGGACATGTGCAAGAGTGGTGATGAAAATTGATGGTGCCCCGCTATCAAAAGATATAGCGCCTGGGCTGTTAAAGGCTTGAAGGTAAGCAAGCAGCCATTCAGCTCAGGAATAACAAAACCCACTATGGAAGAACCCACCAGTTTGTGCGACCATGAGGTGTGGAAGGAATTAGATATCAGACATATCTTGTATATTTTAAATGTGTTTATTTAGTAAATACGTAGTACATTTTCCTAGTCTGTCCTATCAAATCTCATCAGTCATCATACCCCACATGTGTGCTCTTTTCCCTCCTCTTCGTAATTACCAGTACCTGCCCGATCCTTGTCTACATCCCTGTGTCCAGCCTCCTTGGAGTCTTCAAAAGCTCATTGTTTGGTGAGAAAACCATTTTCTTTATTTTTCCTTATATAATAATAATAATAATAATAATAATAATAATGATAATAATAATAATAGTTACTGCTGTCAAGTTGATTGCTGACTCATTAGGATAAGCAGAACTGTCTTGTGGTTTTCCAAGACTGTAGCTCTTTATAGCAACAGTAAGCACCATATATCTTCTGGGGAGTGACTGATGGTTTCAAAACTGCTGACCTTGTAGAGGGCAGCTTAACAAGGAGCTTTATATCACCAGGATTTCATAATGGTGTCATTAAATATTTTCCTTCATAAGATTGACTAATTTTACTAAGTATTTGGCTTTATAGTTTTGTTCATATCTTGTGGTATTTAAAAGAGTTGTTGCCACTGTATTCATTTATGCATAATATTTGGTTTTATGAATGTACCGTGTTTTGATTATTCAGTCCTCTGTAATCAGAGTTTTTGGTTGTGTCCATCTTTTTTTTGCTACTCTGGGAATTGCTGCAATAAACCTAAGGGTTCATATGTTTGCTTTTGTTGCATGAGGGATTGTAAGATCATAAGGTACTTGTGTTTGCATTTGGTTACAGAAGTGCCATATTGATTTCCATAGTGGTTGCACAGTTCCAGATGGTATCTCAGTGTTGTTCTAATTTTTATTTTGTATTGCTAATAAACATTTCTTCACATGGCTTTGGTCGATCACTTCTTCTACCCTCCAGCACCTAGGAGAACAGATAGCCTGAATATTCTTTAGAAGTGAGATCACAATAATTTGTGTCATATATTTTTGAAACGGAATCAGGAAAGACCAGTTTTGAGCAGGACATCCAGCTTGGTGAAACAGAGGGTCACCACAAAAAAAGATTACCCTCTATGAGCTATATTGACCCAGAGGCTGCAACATCGGCCAAACATACCAAGGCTTCTAATGGTTTGTTTTGTTGTACATAGGGTCTCTGTGAGTTAGAATAAAATAGAAAGCTCCTAACTATCAAATCATGGGAAAAGATGAGGCTTTCTACTTCCATAAACAGTTATAGCCTCAGAAATCCACAGGGGCATTTCTACCCAGTCCTATAGCGTTGCTCTGAGGCTGCATCGACTCAATGGAAATGAGTAACTGACTGACTAAACTAAGTAGATGGTTGTTTAGCCAAATTTGAGACAGTTATAGGATTTAATGATATATAAATATCATTTATGTATCAGATCATTTAATACCATTGAAATTATTTGGACAAAGCAAGGGAGGTCCTATAAAATTGTGTGTGGAATAGCGTCATCTTTATAAAAAATATCTTGTATCTTTCCAGAAACATCTTTGCTAAAACTGGTGCATAATAAGTATTTTATCAGATATTTGTGTTTTAACCTAATATTTCTGCCTCTCTATGCTCTTGAAAAATGATGGGGTGCATTTCCCAATCTTTTTGCCAGTAAGGTATGGCCATGGATTTTGCTGCTTGAAATCTGATTGGAATATATACTTCCGTGAGGTACTTTACGGGACAACACAAGACCTGTGTTCTCTTTCTATTGTTGCTGTGATTATAAAAACACTTGTGCAAGTGATATCTTTATTAACCAAGCTTCTGTGTGATCATGGAGTAGACACAGCCTTGCTGACCTATGTGTGATCAGAAACACAAGTGCGAGAGAATCTTCGGTGGTGCTAACCCATAGGGATTTGGATTATTTTATTGGAGCATAATTAGGGCCATCCTGTCTAATTCAATTTTCATTTTATAAGTTTGGGGAGTGAGTCAACAGTATACACATCCTTCCACTTTCCCTCCTTATTTGCTAACCCTCCCTTCATGACACTATACTTCTCTGATAGCTTTGGTCATACAGCCTAACAGCAACAAAACCCTTTTTTTCCTCTTAGTGTCTTGACTCAGTCCTGTTCCTGGCCTTATTTGGGGCCTTATTTCAGAAATCTATTCAGAAATCTACCGAATAGACTTATTTCAGAAATCTATTGGACAGACTCTATCAGATTTATGTTCTTAGATAAGGTGTTCTACTATAGTCTCAGCTATTTAGTTATACTCATTTCATTTTCATTGCATTTGTTTGGTTCAAACATATCTTTGGATCAAAGGACACCATGTGAAGTATAACTTGGCCTCAATATTTATTGGAACACAAATGAGTATAAATAAAACCAATGAGCAGTTCCTCTCTCTCAGGGGAGGTAATACTATATTCCAAATTTCTGATATTTTTTTCATGAGCAAGCAGAATGAAGACTGATATATGGCATATGCTCTGTATCTCAAAAAGTTGAGCTGAAAAGGGAAAACTGGTACCATATATTTTTGTTTTTAAATCAGCTGATCAAATGTATGCAGAAACAAGTCTAACACTTGAGGCACCAAATATGTGTTTGCCAGTTTCATCCACTCCACCTCACACAGAATTCACTGATGATATTCACAATGAGGGAGGTTTATTAGGGAAATGACCAGCTTACTACAAGCCTGGATCAGAAAATATTGAAAATATTGAAGATATATCCTTCAGACAGCAGTCCAGAAGGTGTCTCTGTAATCTTCAGCCTCATAGCCATGTGGTCCTCTTGCCCCTCCCTCCATGGACCAGGACACCAGCCTGTTGTTCTGTCTCACCAGTTGATCATTGTCTTGGGACTGCTCCTCTGTTCTATCTCGTGGTCTCTGTTTCTGGTCTTTGGATCTCAGCCTGGATTCATGGTACCCACATTGAAGGTCTCTTGTGTCTCAGGTTCAGCCTCCTATACTTCAGAGAACTGAAACGTGCTTTGCTGGGGGATCTTCTTGATGGTCTTGGGTTTCCCTCTATTTCTGCTCCTGAGATGGCTCATCTTTACAGTCAGGGAAGTTGCAACTGAAATGAACCATTCTCCTCTATTAGTGCTTCATGCACCCTAATTTCATAGTCTTGCCCAGTCATTTGGTTACAGAGACATGGAAAAAGAGCTATTTCAAGCAATTTTACTTCACCACAAAAAGATACAGATAAGCAAGAGAAGAGGGAGTAGATTTGACAGACCACTTGATGGATGTTCAATGCTTTTATGTGTGTGCAGACGCTGGTCCTTTTGCACAAGCTATGCCCCTTTACCTGATCTTATTAATAATGGAAATCATTGATTTTTGTAAGGGGTAATGAAAATAAACTCTGAATCTTATGAAGAGTGTCTTCCACTTTATTCTGCCATCGCAGTCTCTTCTCATTATTTAGGCATCTTCCAGAATGTCTGCTATTCATACTAGAATCTTATGCTCCATAAAAGAGTATCTGATTTGTTGCAGCCTAAGTCTCAAGTATCTGGTCCTCTCCTTTCATTTCACTTTTCTTATCTATCTATGATCATCCAAAAAAAACCCATATTGTTTTTTTAGGAGGTGATATGTACATTTGATGGTCTACTAATTGAAGAACTTTTATGCCTGTTTTAATTTATGTACTTATTTCTATTTTCCTTAGTAAATGACCCCAAACCAAACCCATTGGCATCTCATCAATGACAACTCGCAGTGACACCATGTGACAGAGCAGAGTCCACCTGCCCCAAAGAGTTTTGTAGATGGTAATGTTGATAGAGTGAATCCCTGGTGGTATATCGGGCTACTAACCACACGGTGACAGTTCAAAGTGTATTAGAACTTACAGTGTGACTACTAAATTTGCAGACAGATATGATTTACAGTGGGAGCTCTAAATCCATTTTTCAGTCGCCATTTAGATTTGGCCTTCATTGAATTCTTTGTTGGGGATCTGTTAGTGGAGGTGTGTGGGGTAAATGGGGAGCTAATAATGATGAGTACAAGAAGGAATAAAAGAACATAACCCTGTTTATGGTGCTGCTGGTGCAACTCTTGATGTGATGGAACTGTAGAATTGTATGATATGTGAGTGATATGCTAATAGAACCTTTGAAAAAAAACCATACACCTAAAGCACAATAAAAATGGAAGACAGAAGGGAGCAGATGCAGACAGAGAGGATAAATCTGATGGCACCCAACTAACAAATGATAAAGCACCTGGGAACGCAAAGGCTTGAGGGTGAATGGATGGACATGTAGCCCAGAAGCAGCAAAGCCCACATGAGAGAAAAGCACTAGCATGTGTGATCACGGGGGGCTGAAGGGAACAGATTTCAAACATCAAAGAACAAGAACCACATCACTAGGAATGGGGGGAGAGCGGAGTTGGGACCCAAGGCCCACTTGTGGGTAATTGGACACTCTCGCACAGGGGAGTCTTGGTGAGGAAACAGGCTAGTGAGTCTTAGTGAGGTGGCAATGAAGCATACAACTTTCCTCTAGTTCCTGATGGCTTCCTCCCTCCAATGGTCATGGTCCCAGTTCTACACTACTGTGGAGATGAGAAATGGAAAGGCGGGGAACCCAGGATGGATGAACCCCATGGGACTAGTAGTGGGAATGAAGCTGCAGGATGTGTAGAGGGAAAGTGGGGTGGACAGGGGAGCCAACTTCAGGGATCTACCTATAACCCCCTACCATGGGGACATACACTGGGGGAGAGGGCAAGGGGAGACATCGAGCAGTGTAAGTTATGACAAAATAATAATTTATGGAGTATTGAGAGTTTGTGGGGGAGTGGGGAGAAAGGATGGAGGGGAAGGGATGGGAGGCTGGGGTCAGAGGTTCAGATGGAAAGGTGGAGGTGAGAAATGATGTATGAGCCCCAGTAAAATGATTAAGCATGAAAAAAATGAGATTTTTATCCATGACACAAAACCACAAAGAGTATGATTTTGTCATATAGTACAACTAAAACCTAGAGGCAAGAGTCAGATTCTCACATCTTGTATACCTAGAAAGTGTCTGTAGCTGTTGTTCTATGTATATAGTATTCCTTGTGTGTATGTACGGAACTATAATTCTGATAATTATTTTAAATCTCATATGTCCTTTTATTTTGCCTCCTGCTTCTGACATAGGCAAACAATGAAGAATAATTGAGGATGGCAAATATTAAAGGTTTTCCTCTTCGGCAGAAATTGTTTGAGAGTGGATCACCCCCAGTTTCCTCACCAGCCCAGGGAAGGGCAGCCTACCCCTTAGGGATTTGCCAGTGTGTGCCCTTGATTACATGTGCCGTTTAGGGTTCATAGTCATGAGTCATACCCCAACTATCTTGGTCCAAGGACCTGAACCAATCTAGTAAGCTCTTTTCAATCAACAATAGTGTATATATCCCAATCATCATCCCTTTCCAAGTTTTGCATTTCTTCCTGCAACTGCAGTGAATCGATCTGTCACCTAGGGTGATTTGGGTAGTTTCCTCTGTGCTCTGCACATGCTATGTAAGTAGGTATCTTTTGGGGATTCACGGCCACCATTATGGCTCATGCAGATGGTCTCTGTCACTGGAGGACTTGGCTTTGCTTTTGTTGTGTCTTCCTCTTATTTTTGTCCTGCTTGCCAGAAGCACAGTGCATTGTGGTTATGTGCTGGGTCAGCAGTTGAAACCACCACCAGAAAGACAAGGCTTTCAACTCCCATTGAGTTACTCCCACAGGAACAGTTCCCAATCTGTTAGCTAGAGTCTCCGTTAGTTGGATTGGACTCAGTGGCAGTAGAGTTTGTTTTGTGTGGTCTGTCCTGTTTTCGATTTAAGACACGTGTCTTTGTAAATGATGAAGAAATGGAAATCTCTTTTCTCCCCGAGAACAAAACCTGACAGAAAGAAGAAGCCGTGTGCTCCCACAAAGATAGTTGCTCTCCAGAAACCGTGAGGAGCCTTGCTACTCTGTTCCATGGGGCTGCTGTGTGTTGGAAACCAGTCGATGGCAGTGGGTTTAGTTGGTTGCTTGGTTGTCATCTCCCTCGAGGCAGATGGCCAGGTCCTTTCTCCTGTGGAGGGCCTGGTAGACCGAGCACAGACAGTGTACCATGTTTTCTCTGGAGTAATAGCCCCCTTCCAAGAAATGAGGTTTCATGTGAGCACATTGATATGTTAACAGAGAAAATGGCAGCATGTGTGAGGCTTTGGAAACAATCTTGTGTGAACGTGAACTTAGCTCAATTGAACAGTGAACTTTAGAAGATCAGCTGAATTTGCTTTGGCGCCCTATGTAGGAGGTGGAGAGTTTATGGAAACAATTCTATATTAGAAACGATTACTCAGAAAGAAGAGTGAGAAATTTCAATGTTTATAGCCTCAATATTTTCTTTTCTTTTGCTTTTCGCTAACTCCCTCACCGACCCATCTCCGCTCACACATTATGATGCATGAGCATATGCGTCCAGTACCCGAAGACTAATGTCGGTTGTAAAAGTGTGGCGTGGCATTTTGCAAAAACTGCAAAACACATACTTATGCAAATTCTGCTCAGCATCTCAAACATTAAAAGAATGAAGAAGCGTATCTTTCTTTATAAATCCATTTTCCACTGTCAGCGCCCAGAGTCATATGACCTTGCAGCTCACAATTAGGATAGCAAAAGAACTCACTTTGACAGCCAGCCAACTCCATAAAAAATTGCGAAACAGCAATTCCAGAAGTCAACAACGGGCTGTTAGGCTGAGGCATGAGAGGAGAAGGCGATGGCTCTCCCATTGCAAGCGCAACTCATCATCACAGAATGACACCTTTCAGGCCTCACCTTTTAAAACCTTGAAAAATATAATGAGGTGAAGTGGCCAAACAAAGATGGGGCTTTCATGCAAATGTCCTTGGTAATTAAGGGGAGGGTGCTAAATGTGCACTATGTCTTCTGAGCGGAATTGTTTCTCTATTCAGGGGTCTGTTCACACTCTAGTCTGTGAGGCAACAGCTGCTCTTAAAAGAACGCTGTCAATGTTGATAAGTTACTTTTAAAACGAAATGTGTTTGCTGAGCTCATGTGGTTTGGAAAAACTAGAAAGAAAGAATGGAATCTGGAATGCATATTTCCCCTCTTTGAGAATGAGAAAAACCTTATCAATTTCAAGCAAAAGCAGAATTCTAAAATCCTACAAACTATGATGAACCTAGGGCAAGTGCATTTGTATGAAGGAGAGTGGGGGAGGGAATGTAGATTAGAATTGAGTCCCTCGAAAGATGGGACTGTCTGCTCCTGTAGAAATTTAGCCCCTAGAATCACCATATGGGGTCGCTGTGAGTCAGAAATGACTGGATAGCCATTGATTTGGTTTAGCTTCATCTTTGAGTAATAAGAACCCTGGTAGTGTGGTGACTAAAGTACTTGGCTGCTAACCAAAGAATCAGTGGTTCAAATCGCCCAACTAATTCGTTGGAGAAAGTTGTGGCAGTCTGTGTTCATAAAGATTATAGCCTTGAAATCCCTAGGAGGAAATTTTATTTAATCCACTATAAGGCAGGGATTTTTTAGGTGTGTGTGTGTGTTTTTATGAAATTTCTGAGTGGCAATTTAGAATTGTGATTTTTTTCGGGTCAGTTGTAGAGTGATTTGGTATAGTACTGAAAGCTACCAGGCAGGGTAAGCCAAAGCTACTAGGCTTCTAGTTCATCCGTGCACAGGCTTATTCAAAAGGAAACATGTTCAAACATGGGTCTATGATCAGTAGATAGATGCCGACAAATTTTTCAATCATCACTAAGATACCTTACCAAAAAATGTTCAGTTAAACAGTGGCTTCCGGGGGCATCTTCTGGGCCAGTTAAATTTAAGACAGAGAGGTCAGCTTAGACGGTTATGATAGCTGTTATTTGGGAGTTCAAAGGGTAATTGCGATATATTTCTCCAAGGATGTAGGAAATTCATGGGGACTTATCAGGAAGAAACTTAAAGAACATTTAAACTGGATTTATGAAAGAAAGGCCAGGAATCCACCCCTCTCATCATGCCAATGACCTGCTCATTCTTCAAAGGTATCAAGGACAGTTGTAGGAGAATTTGATTGTAAAATATTACCCATTTACTCTACAGTCCTGAGATTACCCCTTCAGGCTTCTTTTTATTTTCCAAGCTCAAAGCACAATTAAATGGGATATGATTTGTGTCCCTCAACGATGTTAACGCTGCCCTTTGAATGTGGGGTACCGTAGAGTACAGGAATCTCTCTGGGGAAGTTTAGAGAGATAGAAGCATGACCTTGAGAAGGATGGGAAGAGTATGTCAAGAGTATGTCAAGAGCTTCATATTTTGATATTTATGCTCAATCCCTTTGATCCGAATAACCATTCTTTTTGTTTTAAGCAAAACGATCTGTTTATTCTCAATATATTTGTTGTTCATAATGTACTGGCCACATCATCCCTGGTCCACATTCTTTTTCTTGGAATCCTTGAGCAATGTTTAACAAACAAAAGGCAAAGCAAGTATAGGGTTTGGTGTCTGGTGGAACTATACCACTTTGAACTTAGGAAATCAAACTAAGGGGGATGCTCGGTCATTGTCTGCAGTGTGGTAGTCACTTGATCATCTTACTCAGGCTTTTAGTCTGTGCTCTTATTCAAAAACGCAGTGCCAATTCCTAGAAACCCAGTCAGCCATGGTCTGTTTTCTTCTAATTCCTGTCTTCTATGTAAACATATCTGTTTCCTATATTATAAAAGTGAAGGAAACAGACAATTGCAAAACAGAGGTGTTAGAGAGGATTTTAAAGGCTGTGTAACCCAACATCTATGAAATGCGGATTCATTTCCCCATGTTTGACTAATGATCCAAAGATACCTGCCATGAGTTCATTCAAACTCAGGGTGGCCTTATTTGTATCAGAGTAGAACTGTGCTCTATAGGATTTTCAGGTATTAAATTTTTGGAATTAGGTCACCAGCTCTTTCTTTTGAAGTACCTCTGACTATATTTGGTTGGCAGCTGAGTATGTTACTTGTTTGCATCCCACAGGGTTTTGTTCAAATGATTGCCTCGGAGTCAAAGTAGAGTTTCTGTAGGAGCACATCGATGTGTTCTGGAATTCCTGTTGTTCACAATTTTATCCATACTTTGTTATGATCTATAACACATATAAACATCATTCTGGTTCTTTGCTTTTAGACAAGATATATCTGACAGCAGCAATGATATCACTTATTCCACACACTCTTCTCAATCTCTGCTTGAACAGTACTTTTGGGGACATTCTTCTCCCCCTTTTCTGAGACATTCTTAATTATTAATGCATGATTAGTTTTATAAAGCAAAAAGGTCTGACCTATTGATTTTACCTACTGATGTAGTTTTGCTTTCTGGACTAACAGAATAATTCCACTTGGTTGTGTAATTGAGATTGTGAAGACACATTTTGACACACCAAGGACACCGTGAACTCAAGTAGAAGAGGGGCCATAATTTAAGAAATAGTAAATTTTTTGTTTATGATGATAGAGGGTGTGGGAAAGATTATGGGTGATAGTAACACAACATGACTAATACACTTGATAGCACTTTGTTGTATCTCTCAAGAAAGTCAAACTGGCAAATGTTGAGTGATGTATGCTTTTTAAAATAATAAACATAAAAAAACTTGACTAGGATTCAGCAGTGGTGCTATAATCTTTTCCAAAGAAATTATTGAAGTCAGTTTGAAGATAGTAATGAACTATGGAAACAAGATGGCATTAATATATGTATAGCTTAAACATTTGAATAAAGATATACATAGGGTTGATCCTTAGTACAGAGATGAAGCTCAGAAACCCTGTGAGTTGGAATAAACTTGACTACAGTGGGTTTTAATTGCATAGACAACAATAAACCAGTAAATATGCAACTCAGTGACTGAACTTAGAAGGTCCCAGATTATTAAATAGCGAACTTATCAAAAAATGAAAATAGAGTGATGAAACGAGCCCCTTTCAGGAGTTATTAAATATACCAATTCAAAACTTTTGAGTACTAAATATTAAGCACACCCATTCAGCAATTTCTACAGGTGCAGCCTAGTGACACTGACTTTCTTCAAGTTACACAACACTCTTTCCTTCCTTTTCTAAGCTTTCCCTCTCCATGAATATAAACTCACTTCCCACTAAGGTTCCCACTTCATCTTTAATTGCAGTTGTCAATTTGACCCCATATTGTTTCTTGGGGAAAATTTGTTTTTATTGTTCTTGAGAATATATATATATATATATATATATATATATATATATACTTTGGTATCAATGGGACAATTTCTACATGTACAGATTCATTTTAGAAGATTTCAATGCAACTTTTATGAGAAGCAGAGATTTTACATCATCATCATAAAGTCACTCTAAATCCTCTCTCAAATAGTCCAGAGGGAGGTGAATACCTTTGCCTTCCATCACTCCCACTGTCAATTTGCTCTCTGATAATAGGAATATTTTGGTTTCATTTTCAGATCATAAGAATTAGAACTTTTCCTCAGTGGTTATTATCCTCTTGGTGTTTCACTCTATGGAGCTGACAAAATCTGCAAATCTTGCTAGTAGTTAATTTTGTTCTGATATTTCCATCCCAAGAAAAATCCAGTCAATTCTAAATCAGATTTGAGTGAAAATGTGGAGACATTTTCTCACATAGAAAGAAGATCTATTTTATTTCACTTATCTTTTAGGGATATCTAAGCCAACCATTTACTGGGTTTACCTTTATTTGCATTAAATGTAAAGCTAAAGTAGAGTAACCAATAGTGTAAATGATTAATTAGGATATGCATAACCACATAAAGAGATTTTAATATAAGATGAAATTACAATTCCATTATAATGGAAGCCAATCAAGTTTAGGAGCTCAGATATTTTTAGTATTCAGAAAATTTTCCACTGCCCGCATATCTCCTCATTTGGTCATCCTTTTTTCTCCCTGCCATGTTTTCCATTCTACTCTTGCAAAGTTAAGAGAATGCTTATATGCACTGTAGAATATGCCTTCATATATTTTCTCTCTTTCTGTGTCTGAAACCACAAAGTTTCCTGGAAGTTCTTCTAAATTTGGAAATATTTATTGAATTTTTTTCTGTATATCCAGCACTATTCCAAATTTGATGAAGTATACAAAGTTGGTATAAGATGTGCTTGCCACTTCTCCAGTTTCAAATATAAGAAAAAAATGACAAAGAATAAAGTTTTAGCTATGCATTTTATTCTATAAACAATTTCTTTTCCTTATTGTAATTGTCTTAACCTATAAGTATGTTCATTTACAAGTTTTGGTAGGATTTGGGGTTGAAATTCTGTCCCAATATTGATGCTTTCTTTTTGCAATCATCATTCATCAAAGAAAGATAGAGACCCTGGAACATAGGCAAAGCAGTTATCAGAGGCCATTTTATAGCGATCAACAAACACTTGAAAAAAGAGGAGAAATCTAAAATAGCACTTCCAAGAACAGGGACAGGGACAACAACACAAACCCTCCAACACAGGAAGGAAAGAAATCATAAGTATCAAAGCAGAAATAAATGAGATAGAAAACAAAACAACAACAAAAACAAATGAAAAAATTAACAAACCAAGAAGCTGTTTTTTTGAAAGGATTAACAAAATAGACCACCGGCAAATTTAACAAAGGAGATAAAGGAAAAGAGGCAAATACCCAGAATAAGAGATGAAAATAGAGACATTAAAACAAATCCAAATGAAATAAAAAGGATAACATGCTAATATGAAAACCCATATTTGAACAAATTCCACATCTAGAAGAAAGTGACAGATATCCAAAAACACATCACCCACTCAAATCAATGCAGACAGATATTGAAAAACATAACAAAAGAAGAAATAGGGCAGGTCATTAAGAAATTTTCACCAAAGAAAAGCCCAGGTTCAGATGATTTCAGAGGCGGATTCTTCCAAATATTCAAAGAAAATCTGACACCAATACTCCACAAAGTTTTCCTGAATAGAGTAAAACAAATTCACTAACTCATTCTGTGAAGCCACTATAACACAAATATTGAAAATGATGATGGCTACATATGTACAAATGATGTACAATTGATGTAAAGATTGTTAAAAGAGTTGTAAGAGCCCCCAATAAAATGATTTATTAATATAGGAACAATAAATATTAAAAAAGAAAGACCAATATCCCTCATGAACATAGATGCTAAAATTCTCAACAAAATTTTGACCAATAGCAGGTCAAAAGATAATTCCCCTAGTAGAAGAAAAATAAAGATAATTCTCCATGAACTAGTGAGAGTCATTCAATGTATGTGGGGATGGTTCAATAATAGGAAAACAATCAATGTAATCCACCACATAAGCAAGGCAAGAAATAAAATCCACATGATCTTATCAATAGATGCATAAAAGGCATTTGACAACATTCAACATTTCTGTCTCTAACGCTTAACACACTAGGGTTAGAAGGAAAATTACTCAACATATATATATGAGAAACAAACAGCCAACCCCAGGCTCAGAGGAAAAAATCTAGGAACATTCTTACTGAACAGGCATGAGGCAAGTATGCCCCCATCACCACTTTTATTCAACATTTGCTGAGCGTTTTAGCCAGAACCATAAAATAAAAAGAAATCAAGGGGATACAAATAGACAAAGATGTGAAACTTAAGCTATTTGCAGATGATGTGATCCTATATATAGTAAACCCAAAAGTGTCCACAAAAGCCTGCTGGAAACAATCGAGAAATTCAGGAAAGTCACAGGATAAAAAGTGAATAACCATAAATCAGTCAGATTCCTGTATACCAATGAAGAGACCTACAAGTCATTCAGAAATCAATGCCATTTACAATAACTGCACAAAAGATGAAATACTTAGGACTAAAATTAACTAAAGAAACAAATGAACTATAAAGAGAAAACTATAATACATTACTACAAGAAATTGAAAAGGACCTACATAAATGGAAGAATATCTCATGTTCATGGATAAACAGACTTAATATTGTAAAAATGACAATACTACCTCAAACAGTCTACAGATAAAATGCAATACTAATTGAAATACCAAAAATTTTTTTAAAGGAATGGAAAAACTAATTACGATGGGCACACACATACACAAAAAAAACAAGGATAAGAAAAAAATTATTAAAAAGGAAACCCAAATAGTAGGCCTGTCACTGCCTGACCTAAAAACCAACAACATATTCAGGGTAGTCAAAATATCCTGGTACTGGTAGGGCAAGAGATACATAGACCAATGGATAGGAACATAAGACTCAGACATAAATACATAGCCTACAGGCAACTAATATTTTACAAAGGTCCTAGAAATATTTAATGGGGGAAAGATAGCCTCTTCAACAAATGGTGTTGGACAAACTGGATTTCCATATGTAGAAGAAGGAAACAAGACCCTTGTCCTTCCTAAGGCACAAAAAATGAACTCAAGATAGTTTAAATACCTATATGTAAACCACAAAGCTCTCAGAACCATCAAGGCAGGGCTGAAACAAAATTCAGTCCTATGGCAGGTCATTCATAGACTACCAAGTATAATGGAGTAGACACACACAGTATGTTAGTCCAAGTAACTAAGAGAAACAAATTCATAAACATAACATGGATTTGCATGTGAGGGAGAGGTTTATCTACAAGAGAAATGGAACATTAAGAAAACATTCCAGCCCCGTTCAATCCAAGGTCATAAGTCCAATACTAGCCCATATGTATGATACCAATCCATAAGTCTTCTTCATATTTGTGAATCATATGCAATGACACCAGGACAATCACGGACCAGTGGATGCAGTGTCTTGTGCATCCAGTGGTGATAGAAACATCTCAGCACTGGCAGGAGTCTCCATGTGGCTTCTACAGCCCTAGAGGTATGATTCCATCAGGGCAAGCCCATATGGCTTCTCCTCCTGCTCCTCCAGGTTCCAGGGCTCAGGGTCTATCAGCATGCTGCCATGTGTCTTGTCAGTTGAGGGTCCCAAGGGACTCAATTTCATGTCTTGTCAGTAGAGAGTCTCCAGGCAACTGAGTCGATAGTCTCACCTCCAAGGGGAAATGCCATGATATTTCCTAGAAGTCTCAGGAGAAAGTCATACCCATACAGATGTCTCATTGGCTATCTCCACATTGACAGGCTAGGCTTCACCCCTATACTCCCAATCATGAAATTGACACCAAAGTACATGCCTGCCACACACAGCAAGAAGAAAAGGTAGATAACTGAGGATTGCTGAAATGGCATCATTTACACACACCAAAAGATTTCATCTGGAGAGTGAAATGAGAGTCCACAGATTGGGAAAATAGTTTTAACAATAAGCCATAGGACAAAGGGACCAAAATATACAGAAATCTACAACAGCTCAATACAAAAATAACAAGTGAACCCATTACAAAATGGGAAAAAATCTTGAACATACAGTTCACCAAAAATCAAGTATAAACACATTTAAAAATGCTCATGATCCCGGTTCATCAGGGAGATGCAAATTAAAACCATACGAGATATCATTTTATACCCACAATCTTAGCCCAAATTGAAACAAAAACAGAAAACAACAAATGCTAGAGAGGGTGTGAAGAAATTGAATATCATGTGCACTCTTCGTGGACTTGTAAATAGATACAGCCATTATGGAAAATGAGATGACAACACTTAAAGAAACTAGAAATTGAAATCCCATATGATCCAGATACTCTACTATTAGTAGAAATTGAAATCCCATATGATCCTGCAATTCCACTATTAGTCTTTACCCCAAAGAAATAGAAGACATGGCGTGAGTGGATGTATGCTCTCCCATGTTCACAGCAGCAAAGTTCACAGTAGAGAGAAAGTGGAAGCAGCTCAAATGCACAGCAGTGGAAGAATGGATAAAGAAACTACATTGTACACACATAATGGAATACTGTGCATCCCTAAAAAGCTGTGATGAAAGATGAAACACTGCATAACATACAGGGATCTGGAAACCATTATGCTGAGTGAAATCAATCACAAAAGGACAAGTTTTATATGAGTTCACTAGTATAAGGATAAACACCAGTTAAAGAAATCTTAGTGACCAATTTCTGGACAAAAAGGTAGAAGACTACCTACTAGCCATGAACCACACTTCACCTGCCTTTCTTTTTTTTGGGGGGGGGCATCACTGCTCTCTGGTGGTGGGACGGAGTAGGAGGCCCAGCCCCACTGCTAGAATTGAACCACCATCCCAGTGGGCCGCAGTCCTGTGCACAACCACTATGCCACCAGGGCTCAGCCCTTCACCTGCCTTTTATACACCTCACAAGAACCACCTTGAAAGAGATCTCACATTGTCTGAAGTCATTCCTTCAAGAGAGAGGAAATGTGAGATCATCCACTTGAAGTTATACAACACTGAGACAAGGCTGGGGAAAAATCAATTGTCTCCCCACAGGAATGGAAGAAAACTTAAACAAAAATTCAAGACTAGGAGTACTTACATTCCTGAGGAGACACTGATATGTCTGTTGATGATTACGGTGGGTCATTAGGGAGAAGTAACCCCACATTGGAAAGGGATGCTAAGCCATGATTGTAAAGAAACCTGTCGGGAAATGAACCATATTTTATGTACCTGGGTAGACACTGCAAATGCATTTCTAAAAACCTTCAATGAACCATGCCGTCGACAAAACATCTTGATGATCTTGGACACTGACCTGGCAGGTAGCATGGCATAACTCAGGGGCTACACCAGAAGGACGTAACACAGAAGCCCAGTTGAATGAGCTGAGCTCTGCCCCAAAGGTGCCTGAGCCCTTGAACTAAGGACTGGAGAACTTAGGTGAAGAAGCAGAGAGTGGCCATCCAGGATCTGTGGAAGTGGTGGTTATGGAACCTTGTGGGAACCCCTGGTTTTGCAGGTGTTCAATGGAAAGGGACTCATAATCACCATATATTTATTACCTTGATGTCCCCTTTGCAGATATTGGGCAGGAATCTGAACTTGAAAGAATTCATCCAAGAAGTTTTGCCCTGGCACCAACCCCCATGCTTTGGGTAAACAGAACGCAATAGCATGGGAGCTTGAACTGTGTGGAGTAACAACTCATGGGTGGTGGGTCACATTGCAACTGTACTTGCACAAACTCCTCATACCGACTGTGCCATTGGAAAACTTGATGATCACCTTATATGACAGAGGGAATATTTGATAACGTTTTACTTTTCTGTTTGTATGGGTTTTTGCTTTTCTGCCTGTAGTTTCCTTGTTTTTGTATACTTGTTTTTTTTGATCTCTGCTACTTGGTTTGTTGCTGTTATTGGGATAATTGGTCTTATGGGGTTTTGATTTTGACATAATATGATCACCAAAGTACACCTGAGTCATAGGGACTAGCGGTGCCTATCTATCAATTGGAACAGTGTCAGGGGTCTTAGTGACCTATATTCAAACGAGCAGCAGTCTAAACAAGGAGTCAACCAAGTCCACATGGAAGAAGTACACTGGCTTGTGGGATCCAATATGACAATAACAAAACTCAAAATGAAAAAGGGAAAATGATCAGAGCCTAAATTGTGAATACCCAATTGGTAAAAGGTTAAGGAGGACAGTGGGAGCCCCAAACCCATCTGCATAGTAGCTAGTCAGATTAAGCCGTTGGCAAATGCCTTCTAGTCACAGGCAAGGGTCTTGAACAGCTTTATTATCAGATAGAGATCATTGAAATCTTGATTATATCCTGGATTGAGCTTGATCCATGGTTAGTTGACCTCCCTCTTGATGCAACCTGAAATCGTTCTAGGTTCAAGTATTTCTTGCTTGTTCCATGACCAAATTTTCCTCCGTGGCCTTTTAAACACTGATGGTAGTCTTTTCTTTTGTATACTTTATTGTGTTTTTATCTTTGTATTATTATTATTTATATTATGTATATTATTATTATTGTCATTTTATTTTACTTCTGTTTCTTATTGTTTCTGTTTGGATCTCTAATTTGTGAAGCACAGAAGTAGATGCAAAGAGATAATAGGAAATGCAAAGGTTTATAGAGGAGGTAGAGTCAGGAGGTTGGAGATAGGGAGGGTATGAGGGAGGATAAGAGGTTTGGATGCGACAAAGTATGCTGGAGGGGTGAGGGAGCACAAGAACTGATGGTGATTACATAACTCATTTGAAAGGAAATTAACCAGGAAAAATATTCCAAAAATGATTGGAGTAATGATTGTACAATTCTTGTTGGCATGGTTGAACTGCTGAGATGTATTATGTATTGATTATATGCCAATAAAACTGTGAATAAGATAGAGACTATCTTGATCTTTAGTGTGGATTATATATTACAATTTTAGACACCAAGTACATCATACATACTATATCCTTAGATAGATTTATTAAATGAAATGAATTTGGCAGAAGAGCCAATGAAAAATGGCCTTCTTTCATGTAGGATATTGAGTTTAGAATCATTGTGAAACTAATTCATTAGGTAACAGCCGCAAGGGATATTTTAAAATACACCATTTTTTCATTTAGTAAGGAAACCATTGCTAAAATCACCTTCAGAATTGTGACGGGATTAGAATATTTTGAATGATTAGGAGAGAGTCACCAAAGTACTAAATACAAAAATAGTGACCTTTGATGTTGATAAAATGCATAGGGACTATTATAATCTAGTTCTGCAGGAAAGTGTTTATACCATTGGAATTAAAGAGAAACAAGACAAAATCGTGCCTCATCTGTCCTGCCCAGTGAAGATGAAATCCTAGTTGGAGGTGTCAGATCAAGAGGGAAATAGCTGCTGCTCAGCAGGACCACTTTGTACAGATTAGAACATCTCCATTGCTTTGAGCAAGAGTTCTTTAAATCGACTGTACTTGACTTTCAGAACTCCAGCCTTTTTCTTTATTCTTTCCATGCAGACTTGACGTCTTTCTGTTTGTAAATTCGATTCCCCAAACATTTTTGGTGACATCTGGCTATAAAAAACCCCAAAGATGTTACCCTAGGCTTCTACATATGGATATTTATCCCTGGAGGAGATTAATCATTACAAATGGGACCACCACCCCTTCTCCATCCCCATATCCTTCAGCAACCTCAATTGCTTGCTGATGAACTTAATTGAGACGGAGAGTGGGGAGACTTGGTTCAAACCTTTTTTCTTCCCACCTTAGTTATTTGTCTCTGTGATCATTAGTCAAAAAAATCATAAACTTATTTCATCGTTTCATCCTTCAAGTGGTGGGTTTGACATGGGCATTTAAATAGAAGCCAATTTGCACTGGAATTTAGAATGAATCAAACCTGGCTCTTTATGTTTTTCTCTTTCAAATCATCCTGGCAGGTGCTAGTGGTTAGAGTGCAGTCACATAAACACAAGAGGAGGGGTGCAGAGCATTGTTCGAGCTGTTCCACAGGCAAGAGTTTTCCATTTCTTTGTAGCAGAATGTCCTTGAAATTGTCATTGAGCTTTGGGTAACCTTTCAGGATGAGATTGTGCTGCCCATGAGGCATAAAGGGTTTTATGTCTTTATTTATTCTCCTTTATTAACATGAATATAAAGTGATCTATTGCAATGCCTTGCCCTTCTTTCCAATGTATATACTTGCCAGGGGTGGAAAGGGTAGGGAATAGTACTCTTATTTTCTCTCTGATAAATATATGCAAAAATGAATCTTTATTATGAAGCTCCCTTTAATAAGGATGGCTTAGATATTAAGCTATTATATCTCACCTGCTAATTCAACTACATTATTGCCTACATATGCACTGAAAATCGTTATGAGGCTTAAAGTCAAAAAACAAATTTCAAGAGTGGAAATGAGTTTAGACTTAATAGATATTTAAGTGATTTGGATTGTGGAAGATTGTTTGGAGGAGCTATAACACAAAGTATTTTTTCCTATGTTAACAATGCAGGTATTAATAAAGTCTGACTGGGTAGATTATAATATCTGAAAGTACATTAAAGACATTTTTCAGAGAAGAAATATAAGGTTTTTCTTAACACTTTATTAGCCTGTAGGCTTTGTGTATGCTGTTTAGATGAAACAGTGAAATTGTTCTCAAACTTTACTTATAACCCTGAAATCCTAGAAGAACACAGTTTAGATCTTAAATTTGATTTCTTTATTAGAAATTGTATATAGAGGTCTAAATATAGGCATGTCCATAGGTGAACATATATATATGGGGAAATAGATCTATGTGCATATACTTATAGGGTTAGTATTAAGACAGTCAAGAATTGCATATTTAAACATATGTAATAGTGTTGCAGTTGTTGCCAACGGAATTAAGACAGTTTCATACTTAATATTTGAACCTCCATTAAGGTGCCTCCTCAATGCAAGAACACTATTGAATTGGCATTCCATGATGCTCACCTTCCTGACATGATCACTGAAGACAAAGGTGTGCATAAGCAAATGTAGTGAAGAAAGCTGATGGTGCTCGGCTGAAAAAATATATAGCATCTGGGGTCTTAAAGGCTTGAAAATAAACAAGCAGCCATCTAGCTGAGAAGCAACACAGCCCACATGGAAGAAGCACAACAGCTTGTATGACCATGAAGTGTCAAAGGGTTCAGTTACCAGGCTACAAAGAACTAAAAAGGATAACATTATGTGCCCACCTTCCTGATATAATCGCTGACGACAAATGTGTGCATGAGCAAATGTGGTGAAGTAAGCTAATGGTGCCTAGCTATCAAAACATAGAATCTGGGATCTTAAAGACTTGAAAGTAAACAAGCGGCCATGTAGCTGAGAAGCAATAAAGCCCACATGGAAGAAGCACACCAGCCTGTGTGACTATGAGGTATCAAAGGGATCAGGGATCAGGCATCAAAGAACTAAAATTATATCATTATAAATGAGGGGAGAGTACATATTGGGGATCCAAAGCTCATCAATAGTTGAAGTGACATTCCCTTACAGAGGGGTCACGGGGAAGAGATGAGCCAGTGAAGGTACAGTGTAGCAACAATGAGATATACAACTTTCCTCTAGTTGTTAAATGCTTCCTTCCACCCACTATCATGATCCAAATTCTGCCTTTCAAATCCAACTAGACCAGGGGAAGTACACTGAAGCTGGAAACATGGGGAATTCAGGAAAGATGATCTCTTCAGGACCAGTGGTGAGAGTGGTGATACCGGGAGGATGGAGGGAAGGTAAATTAGAAAGGGGGAACCAATAGCAGGGATCTACATATGACCTCCTCCTTGAGGTACAGTCAACAGGGAAGTGGGTGAAAGGACACATCAGACAGTGTATGATATGACAAAATAATAGCAATTTGTAAATTATTAAGGGTTCATGGGGCAGGGGGAGGGGGGAGGGAGGGGAAATATGGGGAGCTGATACTGGGGGGCTAAGTAGAAGGAGGAGTTTTTGAGAATGATAATGGCAACAAATGTGCAAATGTGGTCTGCATACAATTGATGTATGTATTGATCACGATAAGAGTTGTATGAGCCCCCAATAAAATGATTTATTAAAAAAGAAATTGTATCCAGCTAACGTATTATCAAGACATTAAGATCAAGATGAATCGAAGTAGACAAACATGTTAAAACAAATAGCATTACCCTGATTACACAAATTCCTTACTTGGAGGAGAGAATGACAAAACCCAGATAAGCTAAGTGTTATTGGGGTAAAAATACTGTCATCTGGAAAGCGGATGTGCCTGGGAGTAGGTCCCCAGGGGAAACGAGGCAAAAGTCTATGAACTCTCTTTGGACATCTAAGAAAGCTGGGGTGAATAAATCTATGTGTAAAGTTAGACAGTGCATCTTAAAGATTTATCTTTGGGTGTTATCATTAAAATACCAGGTAGGCCCTAGTGTTTCCAGGTTCTTCATGAGGACCATCATTCAGCTAACTTTTGGCCAGTTTTCATACTTGAAGCATTATTGTGATTTGCTTAAACTGAAAATTCAGATTCCGTTGATCTGAGTGAAGGCTAGTCCTTGCATTTCTAACCAGCTCTTAGGTCTTCTTTTATCTATGGGCAGTAAAAGGCTCAAGGAAAATTTCCCAAGCACTCCTGGAAGAGGTCTATAGACACTGCACTGTTCCCACGTTGTTGTTGTTAGGGAACGTTGTGTCAGTTCAGACTTAGAATAACTTTATATGTGACAGAAGAAAACAGTGCCTGGTCATGTGCCATCCTCACAATCATCATGTTTAAGTCCATGTTGCAGTCACTGTGAAAATTCATCTTTTGAAGGTCTTTCAAGCATAATGTCCTTCTGCAAGGACCATTCCTTCCTGGTTGCATGTACAAAGGATGCCACCCTCTAAGAGGACTGTGCCTATACACTATCCTAAACACATTGATCTGTTTTCCTGGAAGTTCCTGGTATTTTCCATATCCCCCATCCACATCATCATTCAAATGCATCAGTTCTTCATATCAGTTTGCACATGCATATGAGGCTATTGAAAATACGACAGGTTGGGTCAGGTACATCTTAGACCTCAAAGTGACATCCTTGCTCTTTCACACTAAGAATGTTTTGTGAAGCAGATTTGCCCAATACAATATGCATATACATACTTTACATGTCAATGAGACTTACTATGAACTTGCCAAGGATATATCCCCTCATCCATAATCATCCTATGAACACAAGACCCGAACCCAACTCACTGCCATGTAGTTGGTGTTGATTCACATCCACTCCACCCTACAGGATATAGAACTGTCGCTCTGGGTTTATGAGGTTGCAGCTCTCCAGAGGAGCAGCTGCAGTTCTGAATTGCTGACCTTGTGATTGCCATCCCAATGTACCATCAGAGCTTTCTACCGATATTGTCTACAATGCACACAGGAATACTGTGATACTTAACCCCCCATCCCCCCCCCCCAACCAAACACAGAACAGCGCCATTGAGTTGATTCTGCTTCGGAGTGATCCTACAAGTTAGAACTGCCCTTTGTATTTCTGAGGGAGTTAATTTCTATAGAAGCAGACAGCCTCATCTTTCTCCTGCCAAGCTGCTGGTGGATTTGAATGGCTTACCTTGTAGTTTGTATCCAACACATAAAACCCATTATATCACCAGGGCTCCACAAAGGCATGTAAGATGTTAAGTGACATGCCAAGACTATACATAATTTTTCAGGATTATTACCCATTATCACTGGGTTGATTTTGACTCAGGTGGTCCTATGTAGGAGAGAGTAGAAATGCTTCTTAGAATTTTTTGAGATGACAGCAACTTTAAAAAAAACTGGAGCAGATTATTTCATCTCCTGAAGAGAGGCTGGCAAGTTTTAATTGCTTACCTTGCAGCTTTAAATCCACCCTCTAACCCACTACATTAGCAGTGCTCCAAGCTGATTTGAGAAAATGCATGCTTTCGACCATTCCTGAAGTACTTGCCATGTGTCACAACTATCTAATTAAATCTAGCATTTGAAAAAGGTGTTATTAGTGTTGAAAAAAATGAAAGAGAGGGAAACCAACTTGCTAGAATGGGTTTATTTGCATTAGTTTAGGGATTCAAAGTCAGACGATGTGAATTCCAAGCAGAGAGAAGGTTTATAAATAATTTGAAAATAATCATGATGGAGAAAGTCTTGGGAATGTAAAGTACAAGTCATACTTCCATTTATTTGTTTGTTTGTTTGTTTTCCAAGTCACACTTTTGTGAGGCTGAGGGACCAACGCTATTTTCTCTCTTTTCAATGTTGGTAGGATCTTATAAGACAAGTATTGTGTAAGAAAGAATTGCATACTTAAACATGTGGTAGTAGTGTTGTGGTCGCCATGTGTCGTGGAATAGGCTCCAATGCATGCTGACCGTGTGTGTCACAAAATGACATTAATGTGACTGGATCCCGTGCCATCCTCACAATCATTCCTATGTTTGAGTCCATTGTTTCAGCCACAGCATAAATCCATCTCATGAGCTTTCCAATTGAGATACCGTATTCTTCATATAGCCAAGCTCCTCAGATTATTTGCTCAGCATACACATTCAGTAAACAAGATGAAAGGACACAGTCTTCATGCACATCTTTTCTCCATGCAGTAGCCCCTTGATTTGTGAGAACAACTAATTGCCTCTCGGTCTATGTATCAGTTTCACATGAGCACAATGTAGTGTTTCGCAATCCTCCTTCTTTAAAATGTTGATCATGATTTGTTATGGTAGGCAAAACCAAATGCCTTTACATAGTCAGAAGAGACAAGTAAATATCTTTCTGGTATTTTCTACTCAACGATGATCTATCTGAGGTCATCCATTATATCCCTTGCTTCATGTTTTCTTCTAAATAAGACTTGAAGTTTTGACAGCTCCATGTGAGTATGGTACTGCAACCCATTATCTCCAGCAAAATTGAACCCATATCTGTGATGTACATAACTACAACTTAGTCAAAGCTCATTTGCTTTTTCTCTCTAAGTTATGTGAAAACTTCTTAAAACAAAACCCACTGTCAAGTCAATTTTGACTTATAGACACAGTGTAGATTTTCTGAGACATAAATTAAATCATGGAAGAAATGGGTATATGTTTCCCTTAAAAACACAAACCTATTTATTCATGTCTTTATATACAAATATATAAAGTATGTATATGTTTGATTATATTGAGTGTGTATGCTTGCATATGCTAGTGGAATGTTATTGATCCTAATAGGACGATTGAGTTGGTTCCGACCCATAATGACCCTATGAACAATGGACAGAAACTGCCAAGTTTGAAGCCATCCTCACAATTGTTCCCACACTTGAGCCCATTGTTGCAGCCCTGGTGTCAATCCATCTCATTGAGGGCTTTCCTTTTCTTTGCTGGCCCTCCACTTTGCCAAGCATAATATCTGTCTTCAGGGATTGATCCCTCCTGTATGTCCAAAGTATGTAAGATGAGGTCTTACCATGTAACCATCTAAAGTAGTCTAATCCTTAGTATTATGAATAATTCAGTTTTGATCATTACCCAGATTCTAAACTTTGATTCACATGATTTTTTTGTTTACTTTGAAATAGTTTAAGACTTAAAAAAATTTGCAAATAGAATACATAAGTTTCCCACCTTTCTTCACTCAGTTTCCCCTCATGTTAACAGGTCTTCATGATAATCCAGTTATCAAAATAAGATTAGTTTTACTACAATGCTATTAATGAAGTTTTATACATGACTTGATTTTTGCCAATTTTTGCATAGATAAAATTTTTCAATTTTCCAAAAGTCTGTTTAAACTTATCCTCAAATCTAAAATAATTGCTCTTAATGTGTTTGTTAAAATTAAAAAGTCCTGGAGAAGAGACAGGCAAGGGACAGAGGTAACGGAGTAGACAGTTATGGATGGGCAAGTGATGCATTACATTACATGGAAGGATAACAAGGGAGAATAGCTGATCCTTGCATGATGAAATGGATTTTCTCAGTGTGGGGAGTCAAGTGTTTGGGTCCTGGGGGGCTATTTATGGATTTCATGGAGAAGACCCACAATCAACTCTTAAGATTGATTTCAATTGTCATTTTTTGTACCAATGTGGTTTCTTGAATGTCTTCCCTCCTGAGACATTTTTTCTTTTTAAAATAATTTTTTGGGAGCCTGTACAACTCTTATCACAATTCACACATCCATCATTATGTCAAGTTTATCTTTACATATGTTGCAATCATCATTCTCAAAACAATTTCATTCTACTTGAGCCCTTGGTATCAGCTCTTCATGCCCCCCCTTCCCCCTCCCCCTCCCTCACGGACCCTTGGTAACTTAAAAACTATCATTTTTTGTCATGTCTTACAATGTTCGATGTCTCCCTTCATGCACTTTCCTGTTGTTTGTCCCCCAGGGAGGGATTATATGTAGATCCTGTGATCGGTCCCCCCTTCCTACCCCACCTTCCCCTTCCTCGCCTGGTATCACTACTCTCATTATCGGTCCTGAGGGGGTTATCTACCCTGGATTCCTCGCATTTCCAGTTCTTCTCTGTACCCATGTGCATGTTCTGGTCTTGCCATATTTGTACTGTTGAATTAGGATCATGATAGTGGGGGTGGGGGAAAGAAGCATTAAAGAATTAGAGGAAAGTTGTATGCTTCATTATTGCTATACTGCACTCTGATTGACTCAGTGCATCCCTGCGACCCTTCTGTCCAGTTGCTATAGATAGGATTTGGATCTTCACTCCACACTCCCCCTCATTCACAATGATACTATTTTTTGTCCTTTGATGTCTGACACCTGATCCTATCCATACCTCATGATCACACAGACTGGTGTGCTTCTTCCATATGGGATTTGTTGCTTCTCAGCTAGATGGCTGTTTGTTTATCCTCAATCCTTTAAGACCCCAGATGCTCTATCTTTTGATAGCTGGCACCACGAGCTGTCTTCACCACATTTGCTCATGTACCAACTTTGTTTTCAGCAATCCTACTGGGAAGGTACATATCATATCAGTTTAATAGGACAAACTGTTTTTGCATTGAGTGAGCACTTGAGGCCCAATGTCCATCTGCTACCTTTATGATTAACCTATAAAAGTATGAACATTGATCTATTTCCCCATCTTCATATATAAATATATTTATATATATATACATGCCTGTAATTGGATCTCTAAAAATACCCTTTGCCTCCTAGTTCTTTCCTCTATTTCCTTTTATTTTCCTCTCATCCCACCATCATGTTTAACTTTCATTTGGATTTCAGTAATTCCTCTTGGTAACATTGCCCTTGGTAAAGCTGTACCAGGCCTCCTACACTCTCCTAGCCATTTATTTTGGATCACTTGCTGTTCTCTTGTCCTTGGGTTTGTTAACACTCTCTTCCTTTCGTCTGTCCCCCCCCCTACCATGTCCCATTGTTTTCTCCTCTGTTTATCCCGCCAGTCTTATCTAGATAGACCTGCAGAGATAATAATATGCACACAAAAACAAGACAGCAAAACAAAGCAACAAAAGAAAACAAAGCAACAACAAAAGCCAATGACAAAAAAAGAGAAAATCCTGTAAATATTTCAGGGGTCTACTTTTGACCTTTAGGAGGGTTTTCTGGTCGAAGCTGATGGGATGCTACACCCTGGCTCTATTTTTGGTATTTCCTGGGGACTTCTTTGTTCTGCTCTCTTTGCTGCACTGCTGCATGCTTTTAGTGGTTTGCCTTGGTGTGGTGGGGACAGATCAGGTGCAATTCCCACACTGTGTCTCTAGTGCTGTCCCCCATTAAGCTATGGGTCAGTGAGGGATGTTGTGTCTCATAGTGGTGCTCCAAGATGTGAATGCAGCATACCGACATGAAGCAGGGAACCAATGGAGAAATCTGAGGGGCTGGCCCTTATCCCCAATCCCAACTATGTGAACAGCCTGGCCTGCCCTTCCCCCAGAAGCAGGCCACGTCTGCTCAGAGCACACAGGAGCAAATGAAGGAGGAGGAAGAGAGAGGAGAGCATATCCTGGCCCACCAACCTTAAGGACGAGATCCCTTCCTGCTCAGAGCAGCCAGTGCACAGAGAGGCCCTCATGAGACTTTAAAAATAACTTTCCTTTATGTTATCTTAGAACCCAGAATAATCACAGGGTGAGAGGAGGGCACCTGAACATCCTTATGGACATTTTAAAGGATCTATTACACTTTTAAGTCATATCAATGAAAAATTACTATTTGCTATAATATGATACAGTATATAATAACATACAGTACATAGAAGTTATAGATTCTAAAGCAACTTCATTATACATGCTTTAGCTTGGATTGAAATGCATTGTATTATTGTATATGCTCAAGTATAAGCTGACCCTAATATCAGTCAAGGCACCTAATTTTACCACAAAACTGCATAAAGAAATATGCTGAAAAACTCGACTTATATACAGGAGTATATATGGTATTTTTTGAAAGTTGTTATTGAAGACTTATAAGGCCCTTTCCAAATGTGAGATTTTATGTTTGGGGTATTTTCAAAGTCAGTTGCACTTCTGAGGTATGGAGTAAATGGCTTTATCAGGTGGGTTATGTGATGGAATCTATAAATGATATTTCAAATGGAACATTCCAACAAAGGGTGTAGAAAACTCAGTAATGAGTGAGTAGCGTCCTATGATTCAGAAGTCATTATCAACAAGTGGATTTCATTAGAAAACACCATAATTCTTATTCTAGACTCATCCTTTAATCCAAGAATCGGGGATATCTTTATGAAATTCTATGGGTATTCTTTTCACAAACACTGTGCCAAAGAAAAGGAGAGGAAGAACATGTGTACACAAACTTTGCTCTAAACATGGGGCACAGAATATAAAATCTCAATGGGGAATTGAGTTTATATGCAAAGTCTTATGATCAGCCAGGGCTATTATAAACTGATATGAACTAATTTCATATGATAAAAGCTGTTGACAGTAGTTTTTTTATCAATAGCAGCAACAATGGTATGTATGTTTATGTGTACATGCTCAGGTGCATTCAGAATGTCCAATCCTGGTAGTTTCCTGACAAACTCACCTGTAAATTTACTAGACTGGCCCTTATATATTGCTATCATTTTTCTGCCAGGATTGCCACTGGAAAACTTCCCAATGTCAGAGTATTCCAGGGAGGGATGATGCTGTCTGCCTTTTCTGGGTCTAATGAGTGGTCCTTGAAGTAGCAGTTGGCTGATGGTAGGCACTGACTCTTTGGGCTTCATTATAGCTCTGTTGAAGAGAAATTCTATAGTTTGCCGGGAACTATCAATCGGGGAACATAGATGCTTCAGAGATTGGTTTGGCTCCATCGGGTCTTTTGATAATGGAACTGGCTGTCTGGGAGAACCTGGTTCTTGCTAGAGTTTAACATGTTCAACTGGAAGTGAACCAGTTTGGGGAATGAAGCAAATCTAACAGCTGTTTGAATTTCTGCTTTGGCTAGCTGTGAAGCTTCCAATTTACCTGGCAATGCCTATTAAATAAATAGGGGAAAATGTCCAGAATTTTTGTCTCTGAGTTAAAATTCCCAGAGAAATTGTTAGCTTTCCAGTAGTCTCTCCAAATTGTAATAAACCACCTGCCTTCTCTAGGTATAACTCACTGAAGCAGAATATTGGCCAACATTCCTGCTCCTATTTAATTTAATGACTTACTTTAGCCTCTTTTTGAACTCAGTGTTGGAGTACTTTTATTAGGTTAAGGGTCACTTTCTTACTTAGTTGTAGGATGTTAGTATTTGATTTCTTGAGTCATATTTCTTTTTTGTGAAGACAATGGGCTGTCATAAGCTTATTTAACGATGACTGTAAAGAAAGACATCAAGGTCTACCTGGAATATATTTCATAAGGGAAATAATTGAAGGAACCATGTGACTGACTGTGCAGATTAACAACTAGAGTTAAGGAAATAGAAGTTCTATGTAAGGTAAAAATTGTCAAATATTTATTGAAAAATATATGCAGACTGAAAGGAAAAATAGCTGCCTTATGATCTGTCAAAGATCTGGCATCATTTTCCTGCAGAATATCCTAATTGTCAGCAATCTGCTTTATATGTATGTATATATATTCTATTATGCTTCTGTTTTTTTCCAACTATTGATTTTAAAATGCTGCTGCTAACTGCTCACATCTCCCTTATCTATAAATATAGGTAACCCATGATGTGCATATTTGAAATGCCAGGGTTCAGTATTACAGTACTGTATACATTGTTAGATCACTCCCACTCCTTCCTCCTCAGCCCTGAAAGACAGACAATAAAACCCAAGCTCCTGTCGTTCCTTGTGAGAAAAATATCTGTGGCCTTTTGTCAAATATGGACTAAAATACACTCCTTTGAGGCAATTGTGAGACATCACATGGTTGTCCCCTGCATTGATTGAGATTTGCCCTTGTATTTTATGGTGCAGAGGATATGATATTTCCAAGTGATATTTACAGGTGTACAAAAATGTAACCAATTTTCTATAATTCACCTTATTTCTATTTTAAGCTTGTAATCTTTTCAGTGGAAGAAACATTTAAATATAGGAAGTTCTGGGGAAAAAAGTATTTAAGATTTGAAAGCACTGAATTCAGACTCTCTCTCTTTCCCTCTTTCTTCTTCAGATATGAGTTAAATTCCAAAGTTTGTGATTTATTTTGGTTGGGGTTGACACTGGTATCTTCAGAGGTAGATGATACTGTTTTATTTTTTCTTTGGTCTTTCATTTTCACTGGCTTCATGCCAAATGACTGGGTTCCATGAAGCATGCTGGGTTTCATCTTTAACACATGGGGAGCTGTTTGCCTTATCATAATGTGCCATAGTTCATGGGAGCAGTTTAGGGTCATTAACCTGGACACTCCTGGAATTAATGCTAGTATGGTTCAATGAAGCTGGGATAACTTTGGACCAATATCTCTCTTCTCAGTTCTCAAAGCTCTGACTCTAGGCTTTATTTTCTTCTCCACACCTCATAAGAGCTAGCTCATCATAGCAACAACTCTTGAAGAGGAATTGGGTTACCCATCTTGCAACCCAAAGTCATGCTGCAGAGGAGCATGTAGAAGTCAAGAGTGGATTTAGAGTATGTGGCGGAGTTCATAAGGATGTTGGTTAATGCTTTAAAGGTTCATCCTACAATAGGAGGTAACTTCATAAAATAAAGGTGATCACGGGTGCTGAGGCAAGTGTTCTGTTACCAGCAACGCAAGGCGAATGGAAGTGATGTTTGAAGATGCATTTGGAGGTGGAGCTTGGCTTGGGACTTGGGATAGACTTGAAGGCAGGAGGGCTTAGCGTTACCTGGGTAGGGTGGAAGAGTTCAGCACCGCAAGCGTGGAAATGAAATGCAGACTCAGTAGAAGAGTTCAAATCAAGACTAATAGCATGCTATTTCCACGTATGCTGTTATTGGTAGATGCCAGAGAGTCAGCCGCACTGCCCTGTAGCCTTCTGGAAAACAGAACCCAACACTGCTTGCTCCTGTGACATCCTTAACAATTGATACTATCTTTGAGCCTGGGGTTGCAGTCACTTGTCAGTCCATTACTCTGAGAGATTTACTTTTTGCCACTGATCCACTGCTTTACCTAGCTTGATTTCATTTTCCCAGGACTGGTTTCTCCTGCTGCCATGTCCAATGTACATACTACCATCATAAATAAATAGAGAGAGAAATAAATAAACCACCACACAAGGGGGTACCCTCCCCCAAATGAAATTTTCCCTCCAAAGTTATGATTTTTTTTTAAAAAACAACCTTATCACCTTCCAAGTACTCTCCTTTATATTTCATACACTTGTCAAATCTGTGATTACATTCTTGGAAACATGTTTCAAACTCATCTCTTTGGATGGCTGTTGGCACCTCCCTCATTTTTTCTTCACCTCTTCTATGTCATCAAATAGCTATCCTTCATGTCCTTCTTCATCCATGGAAACAAAAAGAAGTTACACGGAGCAAGGTCAAATGAGTCAGGTGTGGAGGACAAGAGAGGCATGCTGTTTTTTTCTTCAAAAGCTGGCACATTGAAATGACTAGGTGGCAAATGTCGGGGTGGCAAAACCAGTCCCCCATCTGCCAAAATCAGACCTTTTTGATCACTGTTATGCAATCTTTTCAGAACCGCTAAATAGAAAATTTGATTACCAGTCTGACCTGGTGGAATGAACTCCAAATGCATTATGAATGGACATTTCTGTTCAGGAAGCTAATGAGCATTTAGAACAAGGTTTGTCATCAATTGACATTTCACCCTTTTTGTAAGGAGAAAATCAGTCCTACACTTGCATTTTTCCCATAGCGCTGTCCTTGTAAGCTGTATCAACATCATGACAATTTCTGCATCATTTTTTCCCCAAGCAGGAAACAATAGTTCACAGCCCCACTCAGTTCTCTTAAATCAGCTATCACAAAAAAAATGAGGTTTGAGTAAAACTGCTTTTATGGAAAAATTCTCTGTGACCAGAAAGAACCTTCCCAAGTGATGCCACTAGATGCACTACCTCCCAGCTAGTTGCTTGATACTTGTCTAGTGGGAAAAATGAGTACTATGAAAGCTTCGCTCAATGGAGTTGTTTTCTGTTTTGGGGTGGTATCTCTCGTGTGTGTGTGTGTGTAAAATGTAAAATACACATGGTTTGGGTTGTTAAAAAGGAAAATACCATCCACTATATTTTTAGCTGGTATGCAGTGATGTTGGTAGATTTTTCATGAGTACATATTAATTAATTTCACTTCATTTTTACTAATTTGGCTGGCTTACATTTCATATATCATACAGTTTAATCATTCAGTCATATGAAGAGCATTGTGCAGTTATCACCATAATACATTTCAGGACATTTTCTTCTTCTATTCATTCTTGTTAGCGCCCTATTGCCACCAAACTCCCCTGCAAGGCTGCTAGGTGATTATTAACCCAGTTACTGTCTGTTGATTTATCTTTCCTGGATTTCATATACACAAGATCACACAAAACATGATCTGGGAGCAAGTAAACAAAAATATAACTACAATGACGAAGCAAAACAGAACAAAATTTCAACTGGAAAGAAAGCAGAAAATATTTAAAACAGAAATAACTTTAAAATGAGTTTAGAGGGAGTTCATTATTTACACTGATCCCAGTGTGTTAACATTGTTTGATTGCATTCAATTTGAACCATTTCCAGTGCTCTAATTTCCTTGCCCCCATGTCTTTTCATAGTTTTGGAAGGGGAGTGGCTAGTAATTGATGACTTCTTGGTCCCATACTGGTTATTTTAAAGAAGGGCACCAGACCTATGATTAATAGCTATTCTCTTGTGTGTCTTTCTGCACTGTGTCACTGAGGGTGAGCTCAGGCTTCTAGGTATAAAGAGTATCTCACAGAGGATAGTCTCAGAAAGTTCTTCCTTTCTGGTTTGGCTTTTTATTTTTAATGACAAGTTACAATCTACTCCATTTTTCTCCCATTCTATCTGGAGCCCAATATTATGACCCCGTGTTCAGAAGGGTCTATGATTATAGTTTTAGTCTCAGGATAGGTGAGCTTATGGCTAATGCAGACAGTTGTTTTTTGGTTGTTTTCTTATCTTCTTACCACTCTTGGCACTCATATTTCTTGTGAATGAAATTCTGCATGCTTAACAATTCCTGAATTCCTGACATAGTATTTTGTTTTTGGATGATTTTCACTTAAGGGTCTCTCTCATTCTTAAGTAATAGTATATTTTAGATTTGATTGGTTGATAACTTCCTGGGAATCTTAATGAAATATATTAATAAGGTAGATTTGTTAGGGCTGTGTGTATGCTACCTTTGCAAAACTTTGGGACCAGAGATGTGTTAGATTCACAAAATTCGTTGAGAATCGTTGCCTACTATGCATATTTTCTGCTCTAGTAGAGTTGATACAATGTAAAAGTTTTCGTTTCTTGTAGGCTCTTGTCTGATAGTGGGCCCTGTTTTTAATAATAATTCGTTGATAATTTATATTTCTGGAACATTTCACTTTTAGATTTGTCTCCTTTGATCCTTTTATCAAAGAATATGCCCTGGTGGGAGTAGGAAGCCCAGCTTTGCCCCTGGAGAGCTGCTGCTGGATTTGAACCGCCAACCCTGTGGGCTACAGTCCCTCACACATACACTGCGCCACCGGGTCTCGGCAGACAATTCACTTTCTATTCTGGAGTTTTCATGGGTTTTTTGGGGGGACATTGCTCTCCTGTTTAAAAATAATTACTCAATGTAATGACAAGCAAAGACTCTTCAAGTGGCTGAGTATGAGAACACATGGTTGATGTTGCCAAGAAGTTTACATTTGAGTTAAGAGATAGATCAATAACTAAGACATGTATCCCAAAATAGATGGATAATTATTATGTGTGCCCAACAAGGTAGAGGTTTAGTCATCTTATCCTCACAACTTTGATAAGTATTTTCATACACATTTTATTGATGCACAAGGTGGTTTTATTTCCCTCTTATTCAGTGGTAGACCTGGACATTGAATGACCACGCTCTAGTTTATACAGTCTATAGTCTCAATCACTATCATACACTGTCATTTCCTAGAATGAATTCGATATCTGAAGTTGGGACTAGATCATTGCAGGTAGAGAGAAGAGGCAAGGCAAAGGAGAAAGAGATGAGACACTTGGCATGTTTGAGAGACTCAGCAGGTCATCCATCGTGATAGCAGAGCATTGAGTATAGAAAAGACTAAGATGTGGGGAACTGGTGTCAAAGGATTGGAGGCTGTGACAAAGAAGGTGAATGCTTTTTTGTTTCTTTCCTTCTGTGTAATGGAAAACCATGGAAGATGTTTAAATAAAGGAGGAATTTCATATGGTTTATATTTTAAATACATTGCAGTTGCCATTGCAAGGGGTGGGAAGCAAAGTAATAGATAAAGGTTTGCTTTAAGGTGGAATGACAAGGAAAGGAAGGGAATAGATTTAGATACATATTTCTGATGGGATTGAATTTTTTTCAATTGAATTTGGAATAGAGAGAAATCAAGGATGAATCTTAAATTTTAACTTGAAAATCAAGGAGGTTGGTGGTTTCATTTAATGAGACCTAGAAGCTGGCAGAGGAAGGAGAGACAGGAAATAGCTTAATGACATGGGGGGGGGCTAGAGAGTGCTGGTAATAGACACTTTGCATTTGCATTTCCTAGTAGATATCAAAGTAATTTCATAAAGGAAATGTTTGGACATATGAAACTGGAGTGTGGAACTGAAGATGTAGAATCCAAATGTAGAACTTTGGAAGGTGTTTGTATCTGGATTTTTAAGGTCCGATAGCTGCACCAGTTTATGAGAAATATGTCAGACACTGACCATATGGGTTATAGAGGGCTTGTGCTTCTGTTGTTATAATAAAGAATCTTGGTTATTATATATTCTTATACATTGAATTTACTATCCTCGTGAAATGTACCATTTTTCTGCTTAATGTTTTTTTTTTTAAATTCATTTTATTGGGGACTCATACAGCACTCATCATAATGTATACATACATACATACATACGTTGTGTCAGTAGTTACATCTTTTCTGGGATGGGGTGGCGTTCTTTTTTTTTTTTTTTTTTGATTTGTGAGAAGTAAGCCAGTTTTATAGGGCAAGCAAGTTTAGGCAATTAGCATATCGTGATCTTCAAACTTAACAAGTGAATGGCAGCACAGCTGCAAGTCTGGCTTCAGAGGCCAGGGCTGTTTACAGTTACAAAGGCGACAAACTACAAACCCCAGGCAACAAACTGCAACAG
>PVJH01012313.1:0-39728 GCA_004026705.1 Nesogale talazaci
GTGTGTGTGTGTGTGTGTGTGTGTGTGAGAGAGAGAGAGAGAGAGAGAGAGAGAGAGAGAATGAGAATGTTCTATTTTGAGATCATTGTAGGTTTGTGAGAACCAAGGAGTTCTTGGGGGTGGAGAGGGCGATGGAGGGCACCCATGGTGGACACTTGGTTGCCCCCCACCTGGTGCGAGGGGTGCTGTGGCAGAAAGGCCTGGCCACCAGCCTTTGAAAACCCCATGGTGCACGCACTGCTCAGGCACACCAGAGCCTGAGTTGACTCAGGAAACCCAGTTACTTTTCCCCTACTGAGTGGGTTGTGGAACTTGGCTGCAGTATCACAGATGAGACATTGGCCTTGACACCACACAGCCCCTCGCCCAGCCCTGTCCCCACAGACATGTTAGTTTGTATGATGATTCTACCTGCAACCGCTTCCTCCCAGCCAGGTGAAGCAGGGGCAGGTCCTTCCTTCCTTATGCAAGGACTCTGAAGCAGTCTCTCAAAGGGGCCCGGGCACTCCATCCTGCACTGTGGGCTGTCGGATCAACATTTAACGTTGCCAGGGGAGCCCTGAGCAATGTTTTTTTCTTTTTTTTCTGAAGAGGGCCTGGCAGGCCAAAGCCGTTTGGGACCCTGTGTCCTAGATTTCTCAAACAGCAGGAAAGCAAGTGGAACTCAGGCCAGTACAAGCTGGCAGAGAGGCAACCGCCGCTGCAGCGGGTGCCCTGGTGCCGACCTTCACCACTGCCCCCGGGCTTTTCAGGTCACCAGGCCTGACTCCTGGGAAGCCCCTGACCTCCCAGGCCTGAGCAAACAGGCTTTGTGCCTCCTGTGGTCAGGACTGAACACCCCACACCCCCACACAAGCCAATTCCGGGCTGGTTCTGACTGGTGACCACTCTCTAGGGCAGAGTAGGATGACCCCAGAGGGCTGCTCAGATGGCAGCGTGCACAGCGGGGGACCCCACACCATGTTCCTGTAGAATTTACCCCGGTCCTTTAGCACTGAGGCTGCGAGAGGGCTGCCGGCCTCGTGTCCAGGGAGAGAGCCCTAAGTGCGCCCACCACCACGCCCAGGCTTCCTCCCTGCTGAGAGTGTCCTGTCCCTCCCTAGGCCTTCCGCCGCAGACAGGCACAGGGACCGTGAAGCTGTTCCTGACTGACATCAACGACAACGCACCTATGATCCCACAACCATATCGGGAAATTTGCGAGTCCTCTGTGAGCATGCCCCTTCTCATTGAGGTCGAGGACCGGGACCTGCCGCCCTTCACACACCCCTTCACCTTCCAGCTGGACCTGGCTGAGAGAGAGGCTGACGGCAGGTGGAAGCTGAGCAGCAGCCCGGGTGAGTGTTGGTCTTGATAATGGACAGTGGAGGCAAAGGGGCCAGGCACATGAGCACGCGCACACACGCACACACACACACACACACCCCAACAATGCATGCACGCATAAGTGCACACGTCAGCATGCGTACACATACCTGCACATATATGCACACACATGCAAGCCACAAGCACATGCATGTGCAGATATGGATGTATACCCCAGCATGCATGCACACACTCAAGTGCATACATACATGCATGCAAACCCAGCAAGTATTGCCTTGCCTGGGGCTGGTCGGTGGGTTCCTTCTTACGCTGACCCTGTGGGGCAGAGCAGAGCGTACCTGGAGGGTCTGCCAGGCTGCCATCCTCACGGTAGCAAAACTCCTCCCTCATCTTTCTCCCGAGGCGTGGCTAGTGGGCTTGAGCCACTGACCTTGCAGCTAAACAGCCAACACACAGCCGCTGCCCCACTCGGCTTCCTTCACTTGATAGACCACACTCCAGACTCCAATCCTGACACAGAGAGATGCTATGGGGCAAGTAGGACTGCCCCTATGGGGTTCTGTTCACGGTGCAGACAGCTCCTATCACCTCTAACCAAGCTCCTTTCTGGAGAGGTGATTCTGACTCACAGACTCTGTAGGGCAAGGCAGAGCTGCCGGGTGGGGGTGGGGGTAAGAGGGGTAGGGAAGGCGAGGAGGAGGTGGTTGGTTTTGTTTTTTTTCAGAGACTCTAGCTTCTACTGGAGCAGAACGCCTCCTCTTTCTCTTTTGGAGTGGCTGAAGACCTTGTGTTGGGCAGCCCAACCCTGACCACCCCACCCCCAGGGCTGCCCTCAGAGCTCCACAGACAAGCTCAGGTGTTTCTGTCTTGGAAACCCGCGGGCAGTTTTCTCCTGCCCTCCAGGGTCACTATGGGCTGGCGTAGACCTGAGGGCGGTGCGCTGTGTGTGTACCTAGTGTTTTCAGTGGTGACAAGCACACCCACTGCCGCTGGGTCCATTCTAGCTCACAGACCTTATAGAGAGAGGGGATTGAGCCAGAGTGTTTCCAGGGCTGCCATCTTCACAGAAAACAGGAAGCCTTGTCTTCCTCCCAAGGAGCGGCTGGGGGGCCAGAACCATGGACCCACTCACTGGTTTGTAGCTGCACCCCCAGACTCCTGAGTCCTGTTGTACATAAGGGAAGCCCCCGGAGGAGCCTGTGACTGGCAGGACACAGCTGGCTCCACATAGCGAGTGACCCGTTCTTTGCCTGGCCTGGACACTCTTAGGTGTTTCTCCCAGAGTGGTCAGGTGGCTTCTGGGAGCTCTGGGGACTCAACTAGTGAGAGGAGACTAGCCTCAAAGTGCCAGGTTTGGTCTCTGCTTCATTCTTGTAGGCAGGGTCTGGGAAGGTGGGCATGCTCAGGGCAGGCTCAGAGAGAGAGAGAGAGAGCAGGAGGTGACCAGGAGGAGGTGAGGCTGAGAGGGCTGTCCCTCCGAGGGGGTTGCCCACTGGACCTGGCTGCAGGCACTCCCAGGTGCAGGGGTGTTGGGTCTTCTATTAGGCATGATGTTGTGAATGTGCGGGTGTGGGACAGACCCACTCTCCCTCCTTGCAGACCGCCGGTCAGTGGAGCTGCAGATATTGAAAAGCCTTCCACTCGGGGACTACATGGTGCCTCTGCGTATTGGTGACCATGAGGGCTTGGCCCAGAGGCAGACGGTCCACCTACGGGTGTGTGCCTGTCTCGGCGGTGCCACGTGTGCCGATGTACCGAGCACATCGCCCGTGGTGATGGAGCTGAAAGTGAGCCTGGTGCTGGGCTCTATCAGCCTGGCCTTCATCTTCTTGACAGGTCAGTGGTCAGTAGGGGAGGGAGGGCGGCAGCACGTGGGGTGGGCTGCATCAAAGGGTCGCAACACCAGACCAGAGGGGGCTTACCTGGTCAGAACGGCTGGCCCGCCGGCCAGGTGTGCTCCTGGAGGCAGAACTGGCTCGGCAGGCGGAAGGGGCTCAGATTCCCTCCTCAGCCAGAGAGCAGCAGGTGACAAGCAGGGACTCACTGGACAACACCGGCCAGCGCAGCCCTGACCAGCTGTGGGAGAAGACAGGACTTTCCCCCAATGATAACGCCTCCAAATATCAGCAGTCATTGGCCAGCTCCGAAGCCTGGAGACATCTCCCTGACGGCTCCAGCTCTCAGAGGCCAGGGCTCCCACAAAAGACAGGGCTGACTCCCGGCTATTAGGACAATGGGTCCCTTCCTCTGAAGCTGGGTCCCTTCCCCAGCTGCTGCTAATCATCTCTGAACTTGGCTAACCTGCTTAGCTGTATTCAGGAGTCTGGTGTCTGTTCATGTTCCTTGGGGCCCTGACGCCTCCCTCTCCTATAATCAGTACCTGTAGCACAACCCTTTCCTGTGACCTGAGTCATCAAGGGCCTTGCATGGCTCCAAAAGGTATATAATAAGGCGTGGTCAAAATAAAGCAGCGCTCTTATTCTTGCCCCTGGCTACCTCTCCTCCCCCGACTCCTCTCCCTGCTCCCTGTTCTCCAAGTCCTCACCTCCCCCACCTCACTCTCTCCACGTGGACCACCAAACGGGGCTGAGGTGAGCACGCTACCATGAGATGTGTCTGACTCTATCATTTCTCTCTTTCTCATGCTCTCTATGACTTTACTATGATAATTAATAATTATCGCTGTGCAACTATGATATATATATTTATCAGAGGCTGGTTTCCTCTGATAACCAGCCACAGTACCTGGGCCCAGACGCCGCAGCACCTATGCCCAGCTGGTACCAGGGCTTGTGTATATGCCAGTATTTGTGCCTGGACCAGTTCCCATACCTGTGCGCAGTCTGATCCCAGCCCCTGTGTCCATCCCAGCCCCTGTGCCTGTGCCCGGCTGAGCCCGCACCCCTCCGTGCTGCTGGCAGGACCCGAGCCAACTGCTGTTGGGTAGACCCGAGCTGCTGGTGACCCCTGTGAGTGTAGGACGGGGCCACATGGGGTTTACAAGGGTTGATTTCTCCATAGAAGATAGAGTGCCAGGCCTGTCCTCCCAGGTGCCCCAGGGTGGGCTTGGCCTCCAGCCTTGCAGTCAGCAGCTGAGCTGACCAGCCTGGCCCTTAGGTTTGCATCTGTCCCTGGACATCAGTGTGCTCATTCTCTGGGTCCTGGGCTTGGGGAAGGGCAACCAGGAGGCCAGTGTCCCCAGAAGCAGTACAGCAGTATTGGCAAGAGGCAGCCATCGGCCTTGGAGCACCCACGTGGGCCGGAAACAGAGCTCACATGGAAGCAGGAGCGAGAGATGATTCAGACCGGATGAGAGCATTCACTGCGCACAGAGCGCCACTCGACCATCGGATGGCTCTGACTAAAAGTCCAAAGCCAGCCCCACTGCCCTCCCGTCTATGCCAGCTCATGGGACCCTAGAGGACAGGGAAGTGCCCCTGTGGGTGCCTGAGACTGTGGACCTTCACAGGGGCGGCAAGCCTGTCTTTCTCCTGCGTACCACCTGGTGGTTTCTAACTGGCCCTTCAGGGTCAAAGCCCGACTCGTAACCTCTTGGCCACTGGAGCCATCCCATAGAGGTTAGCTGGGGCCAAGTCAGCTCTGACTCTGACCATCGTGACCCCGTGTCCACCAGGGCAGACAGTGCCCCACTCACCCACCCACCCACGGGCACGCATGATCCATGATCCTGGTCCATGATTCAGTCGTGACGTTCCTCTGACGTGCGGCGGATCTTCCTCTGGTCCAACCAAGGACCCTGGTCCCTCCTGAGGACCAGCCTCTCCAGGCCCCCAACTCCCTGCAGACTGGTGGGTGGAGCTGCTGCTGCAAAGCCTCCCGAGCAGGACATGCTCCGAGCCTCTGGGTGTTGCCGGCGGCCAGCAAGGCCTGTCCCCGAGGCAGACTGTCCACCTGCAGGTGTGTCCTGTCCCAGAGAGACACGTCTGTCCAAAATCTGTGGCCACGTCTCGTCATCCTCACCGCTCAGGCCCATTCCAATGGCAGGCCCTCGGGCACAGACGTATTTGCTCAGTGGGTGCCCGTGCCCCATAGGCGTCACCCACAACATCACCCTGAGGCGAGTTCTTCGGTCTGACCCCCTTACTCACCGCCCCACTCATAAGCGTCCGGGGCAAATGAAATGCCCTGGCTCAGGTCAGGGTCCGCCAGTCCTCACAGGGATGCCCCCCCTTTGCTTTCTGTCCCTGGACACCCCTTGGCACGGGGGAGTGTGGTCCGTCTGTGTTTAGAAAGGGGGGACCCGCCCTCGGGAGACAGACCGGTGAGCTTTCCCACCTCTCTCCTCGCAGCGACCCTGCTTTGCCTGAGACGCAACTACATTGAGATTGGAATCAGGGGGTGCCTTATCACCCGGCGGCAGCGGCTGCGCTCGGTGCACTCCCTTCCCCCGCTGGTAGACGCTGTCCAGACGCTGCTGGTGTGTAACAAGGAGAGCGAGCCCCACCCAACGAAGGTACCCCGTGAAGAACCCCCAGGCTTGCTTTCCAGGTCACACACGCGGGAGTGAGAGGTGTGTGTGTGTGTGTGTGTGTGTGTGTGTGTGTGTGTGTGTGAGAGAGAGAGAGAGAGAGATCTCTTGGTGCAATGACCCAGCACCCGGCACAGGGTTTTTGCTTGTTTACTGTGGCCAGTGGTCCTCAGCGGCCCCCAGGGACACTGGGCACCATCTGAAGCCCTTTCTAAATTTATCTCTCAGCACCTGGTGGTGGAGACCAGAGAGGTTGGGTGCTAGGTACTCTACGAGCTCACAGCAGCACCCACTCCACACACACACGCACGCAAGCACGCACGCACGCATGCAGGCCTCCGTGTGCTGGTTCTCTCGGAGCTCAGCATCAGCCATGACTGTGGCTCGGCCTGATAGTTGAGAGGGGAGTGGGTTGAGAGGGCAGGGGTGGCAGTGCCGGGACGGGGAGAGCTTGAACAGGCCTGTGTACCAAGCTGGCCTTCCCTTCACCCCTTGGTGGCCAGCGGTCACACGTTGGGCTGTTGACAGCGAGACCCATGGTTCAAAACCACTGGCCGCTGCATGGAAGAAAGACGGGGCTTTCTCCTCCCATAAAGAACAACAGTCTCAGAAGCCCACGGGGCAGCTCCACCCTGTTCTCTGGGGGCACTCAGTCGGCATCGGCTCAGGTCTGCCCGTCTGTTTGTCCTGCCTCTGGGAGTGAGCAGGCAGGAGGCAAGGTCCATAGGCAGCTGGTCCCTGAACAGATCAATGCCCTGAAGAGAGGGTGCCAATGGCTGAGTCTTGGGTGGTAAGATTCTTAGCTTTTCTCCCGAGGCTCTCTGGGCAGGTGTGCGCCAGCTAACCTTGGTGTATTTATCATCTCCGGTGCCAGAATCTCACCCACAAGGAAGGTTGTCGTAGTCATACCATAACGTGAATTGGTATCTATCTCCCTGTAAACCCGGAGGCAGGCTGTGTTGCTCAGTGGTTAGACTCTGGGCTGTTCAACCCAAGGTCAGCAGTTCAAACCCAGCAGCCCTGGGCTGGGAAAATGGTGTCAGCCTGCTTCCAGAAAGATGGTCAGTCTTGGGGACCTTCTGGGCCAGTTCTCCGCTGTCCTGCAGGGTCCCCAGGGACTGACTTAGGTGAAGCACCATTTGAGGTCCACCCGTGGTTCCAAGGGGGAGAGCTTTGGCGAGGGGGGGTGTCCCTCTGGACAATTCCCTGCTGTCCATGTGACAGTGCCTGGCTGCCACAGCTGGTCAAGATGCCTGCCGTCACTTCCTATCAGGCAGCTGGTCAGACTCTCATACAGAAGGATACAGGACACTGCCTCCCACCCTCTCCCCAGGGACCTCCCGCTCACTCTCAGCTGCCTGCTTATCCCAGGCATGGACACAGTTCTGTGATGGTCACCTCACTGACCCAGGGGCACTAGAAGCTGGCCTGTCCTCAGTGGAGCCCTCAGTCCAGGGGCTGTCCATGCCTTGAAGCCGCATGTTCATGAGTCAACAAAGACTCCCAAGAGCCCTTGTCGGGAGCTGGAGCCATGGAAGAGACAGCGCTCAGGGTCCAGGCCAGGGGGCACTGGTCTCCACCACTCACCATCAACACTCTCAATAGCACAAAGATCGTCCGTTACCAGAAAGAACGCCTTGCTTCCCCCTAGGAGGTGTCTCAGAGCCTGGGGGTGGGGCGGGGCGGGGTGTCTTGTCTGCCTGGGGCCGGGCATTGTCAGAGATGCAGGGGGCAGGGGGCACTCGCCCTGACTTTATCCCGGATCTCTCCCCCCTTCCCCCCCCCCCCATCACCCAACTGTTTCTGACTGTTGCAGCAGGATCTGGGGCTGCCTCAGCCCCACCCTATGTGGGCACTTCATACATTGATGGGAAGGGCTATTTTTCTGGGGCCCTTTGGAAGGTTGCACGTGGATTTTATTCCAGCACCTCCCCCCGGCCCCCTGACCCCCATCATGTCTTTTTTTTGGTCAGAGCCAGCCCCATCATCTTTCTCTCTCTTCCCCACAGCTGTGGTCAGTCAATGAAGACCCTCCATCATTCCCAGTGGTGGGCACATCGGGGCCCAGCGAGGAGTCAGAGCCCAAGGTGAAGGAACCCAGGCCTGATTCCAGAGAAAGCAGGCCCAGTGGGAGAGGACCCAGGCCTGGGGTCAAGGTAAGGCCAGCTGGTGTGCCCCTGGTTTCCAGCGCAGCGGAAGCGCTGTACATGTTCCATGGTGGGAGGGATGGGGGTGGGGTGAGAGGCATGCATGGTGGATTTCTGTACAGCCTGGCTGTTTCTCCCAAGTCTCCCCACTCCCACCCCAATCCCTCGCCTGCCCCCACCCAGAAAGTCCCCTCTGAAGCTGGTCCCACTCCGACCCCACCTCCATCCCGGAAAGGACTCCTTGCAGCTAGTTTCGCCACACTCTCATACCCACCCCACCCAGAAAGCACCCCCTGAAGCTGGGCCAGCCCCAACTCCCAGCCTGCAAAGCCCAGCATGACTGGAAAACGCTGTCCCAGGGACAGAGCCCTTCTTGATGGGCCTGTGACACACATCATCCCAACTAAACTCACGCACGGAGTGGGTCCACAGCCACTCGCGGTGCTCCTACAGCCGGGGTTGTACTGCCCCTGGGGGTTTCTGAGGCTGGGAGCAGACAGCCTCATCTTTCTGCAGAGGGGCAGTGGGTGATTTCAAACTGTTGACCTCACCATGAGCAGCCACTTCCCACCAGAGCTCCTGGGGGCTCCCCACACTCCCTTGTGGGCACCGCCTCCCCCATACACCCCTTGTGCCGGCCACCCGCTAGCTGCCTGGCAAGTGGAGCTGGAATGTGTGTCTGAGTGGCAGCGCCCTCCGTGGCGTTCCACCCTGACTTCTCAGGACCAGATCACCAAGCCCCTCACTGGCCTGGAACCTCCAGCCTCTGGGTGGGCCACAGTCACATGCACTGCCGGTTTGTACGCTGCCCCAGGGACCGTTGTATCATGGGTCCCATATGTTTAGAATCGGGTTTCTTAACCCGGTCTCACTCCCGAAGGAAGTTCGTTTACCTGAAAAGGGAACTGTATCCAGACTGGAAAGAAGAACCCCATTTCAGTTGCAAAAAGAGGGCAGGTGAAGGTGACCCCCTGGTAAAGACAGTGGTGGGGGGACAGTGCCTGCGGGTGGTCCTCTCCCTGGAATAGACAGGAAGAGCAGCAAGGACCCCAGGGGAGTCGGGAGGGGCGGGGGACAGCGCTGAACTGGAACACTGACTGAATGGCAGGCACTGACCAGCAGTTAGAGGCGGGGTCACTTTCTCCCTCGCCAGTGTCCCTCACAGCCCTGGGTCCCCCAAACAGCTAAGGGTTCTCGTCTGTAAATGGCACAATGACAGGTGTCCTCCAGAGACCATGAATTCATCCTGGGCTGCCCCCCAGTGTCCACTCCTGTGTCCTGTCTCTCAGGTGTGTGGCTGAAAAGATGGCGTAGACTCTGCCCCCACCCCCACCCCCACCCCCACAGCCACGGCTGGGCTCTGATACAACACGAATTATAATGCGGTGGGGTGGGGGGCTGGCCCTACAGGCGGTTGCTGGGCCTGACCCTCATGATGGGCTTTGCACACTGTACCTGGGGAAACACAGGGGGCACACACCTGGAGTCGCTGTTCCTTCTTTCCACCTTAGCCAGCCCGTGGGTGGGGAGTGAGCGAGACAGGGAGCACAGGGCTGACAGCCTGAAGGTCAGTGGTCCCAGTGCCTCTCAAGGAAGGCCAGAAAAGAGGGGGGGGAGGGTGTCCTTTCCAAACGCAGCCACAGAGCACAGCTCTGTCAACCTTCCCCTGGGAATGACAGTCCTAGCTTGGGCTTACTGAGCACCCCTGGGGTACACCCTCTGCAGAAAGATCCCACTGAATTCTCACCATAGGCTGCAGGAAGCCTTGGGCAGCCCCATTTGCCTGGGAGAAGCCTCCCCGCCCGGGTGTCTCCTGGCTCCCCACCCCCACCCCCAGCGTCCTGCGGATACTTGGCAAGCCCGTGGGGACTTGCCGAGTGAAGCTGTCACTTGTGATTTATGGAGGTGCCTGCGACGTTAAAATCTGCTGCAAGCCAGAACGTATTGTAAATGAGACCATGGCCAAGGCCCATTGCCCGCTTCATCTTCGCTAACATTTTTATTTCACGACTGGAGGGGCCTCGGTTAAGGAAACCGGAATCTGAGGCACAGCCCCCACCCCACCACCCACATTCCCTCCGCTTTGTTTGTCCAGGCCACGCCCAACTGCAGGTTGGTGGCGCCTCAGGGGCCTGGCTGGTGGCCCCCACAAGAGAAAGGGCAGGGGACGGGCTTCTGCGAAGCTGACCCCAGAAGCACCTGGAGCGGGGTGCAGTCCTGTGTGGGCCAGCAGCATTTCTTGGAGGAGGGCAGGGACAGACACAGTAGAATGTCATAGCAGTCACAGCACCCTTTGGGGACAGTCATTTCCTTCCTCTATCCTTGCCAACCCCTCCCCCAGTTCCTGCCCCTCAGTACCTGCTTACCTTGTGCACTCCCGCATGCAGGAGGGATGGGGTTTCAAAGACCCTCCTGAGTCACTCATTCTTTGGCCTCCCCTCCCCCCCCCCAGGACAAGGACCCCATGCTCCCGAGGATGTTGCGCCTGGCCTTGGACACTATGGTGAGTTATGGATATTCCATGACTGGTGCCCGAGGGCTGGACCTTCTAGAAGGTTTGTGTAGAAAGAATGCACAGGCAATGAGCATCTGAGGGGTGCGGTCCCCACGGGACAGGCACAGCCCCCAATCATCTGTCCACCTGCCCCATCCACCATGAAGGGCCTGGTGGTGCAGAGGGGCAATCAATGCTCAGCTGCTGGCAGGACGGTGGGCTGTCTCTCTCACCCACCCCCAGCAGCTCCAAGGGACAAAGGCCTGGCACAGAAGGCACCCTCAGGGCACTTGACACTGTCACTGAGGACTCTCTTGGGGGTACTTGACACAGTCACTGAGGATACCCTCCAGGGAACTTGACACTGTCACATGAGGTCCCTGTGAATCGAAACCCCCTGATCGGCACCCAACAATGCACCATCATGACCCTTGCTGCTGCTGTGGCTGCTGCTGCGGCCTTTGATGGTCACTCAGCACCTGGACACTCACTGTTACTCAGTCCAGTCTGATGCCCAGCAGGCCTTTGGACAGGGTAAGACCACCCCTCTGGGGTCCCACGGCTGGAACCTCTAAGGGAGCAGAAAGCCTCATCTTTCGTGGCACGACCAATGGGTTCAAACAGCTGACTGTGTGACTAGCAGCCAATGTATAGCCTGCCACACCTGCAGGGCTGCTCCAACAGCTACCCAGACACACTTTCTGGTGTCCCTCCGAGCCCATCAGAGGTCATCTGGAAGGTAAGAAGCAGGGGCCTTTTGCCCTCTGCACGTCCAGTCTCGAGGTTCTCACCTCCTGCCCAGTGTGTCTGTCCCTCCTGGGCACGGACCCACACATTCTGAATGCTCTGCATGCAGAGTCACAGCAGCCCTGGGGTGCAGAGGGTCCACGCTCGGTCTCTGACAGATAGCTTGGTGGCTAGAGTCCCCAGCGGCTCCGTGGGTCTGTCCCAATGAAGATAGCAACCTGGAACACCCGGGGCCAGTTCTGCCGCAGGGGCCATTGAAAGCGGAACTGACTTGCAGACATTTAGCAACAGCAACATGAAAATTACAGAACTAGCTATTTGCTTTAAAATGATGTGTGTGTGTGTGTGTGTGTGTGTGTGCAAACATTTGTAGACTCAGCAGAAGTTAACCAGAGAGTCCTGTGTGCCCTTCACTTGGGCACCGCCCCCTCCCCAGCTGCTTGGCAGCCTCCAGCCTCACCCATAACCAGGGCGTGTTATCAAAGCCAGAATGTTGATGTTGGAACAAAACTAGAGACTTTATTTAGGTTTCCAACTTACCTAGCTATTATCCAAGCACAAATGTACTTCTCTGATCCAGTGAGGAGAGAGGGATTTGAGGCCGGAGAGCCGTGGTATCTTATCAAATTTTTATGACAACTGGAAAGCTCCTTATCAAGAATGCCACGCCTTCCTGTCCCACGACTTCTCTGGGGCTGCCTTGGAGCTCAGCTTCTGGGGGCAGCTTTTGTAGAGGTGAGGCAGGGCTCCATGGGCCTGTCCCTTTGGTCCTGTGTCACTGCCTCTGTGGGGATGCTGGGAGGCCAGCAGAGGCAGAGGCTGGGCGGGCAGTGGTGGAGTGGAGAGAGGGGGGAGTGTGCCAGGAGGGGGTGAACCCGCTTGGCCCTGCTCATGGTTCCACTTGCCCAGGCAGCAGGGGCAGTCTGGACCTGCCCGCACCACGTCCTCTGCCTCACCTGCGTGCCAGCCGTGGCCCGGGGCTGCAGGACGCTAGGCCAGGGCAGAGAAGCAGGACCCAGACCTCCTCCCTGCCGCCCCGTCGGCAGGGTTGGACTGCTGACCCTGTCGTTACCAGGACGACACGTGCCCTGGACTCCCCCCTCCCGGCTGCCCACTCACTGCTGACTCATGGGGCACTAGAGGACAGAGCAGAATCGCCCCTGTGCACATCTGAGGCTGTACCTCTTTATGGGAAGAGCCAGCCCCATCTTTCTCCTACAGGGAACCTGATGGGCTCAAACTGTTGACCTTGCAGCGGCTCTCTAAGCCACAGGGGTGCCTTTAAAACCAGCAGGATGAAACCCAGTCACCCACTGAAGGGCACTTCTTCCAATCTTTGGCGATTGCAAATAAAACTGTTTTATACATCCAGAAACAAAGCCAAAAAAGGAAGGGGGTGGGGGCCAAGGGGATAATAAACAGAAGGGGAGCCACTTGCTCCTTAAAGCCAAATCCATAAGCTGTATGAAAAGCAGATGTAGATGAGGTTGGGCGTTGCCCAAGTGACTGTTGGCAGACACACACCTGTACTTATCTCCACTGTCCCTGAGGCACAATTATTTCTTTGTCTTTCTTTTCTTTTCTTTTTTTTTTTTTTGCTTCTGGGTTGCTAAGAATATGCCCAAAGTCCTAAGGTCTCTCTGCTGCAATTCACACAAGTGCACCGGCGTTTTGAGCTAAGGGGGCCTTTGGGACCAGGCAGTGCGTGCATGCGTCTGAGCATTACAGCAGCACAGGCCTGCTTTTCAAAGGAGGTCCTGCCAAGAACTCGCCATCAATAAGACTAGCCAAAGCCATCCCGTGTTCCGTCCGACTTTGTGGTCATTCACACTTTCGGACTGGGCTCCAAGCATTCCACAAACACAGGGGCTCCATGTGGCTGGAGATAGAGGTTTTGTGGATCTGGGTTTTGTGGGCAAAGTTTACAAAATCACAGTATCCTTAGTGGTCCCCCATCTCCCCTGCTCACGGTAAATCAGTTCTTAAAGTGGCCAGAGTTTCTGAGTTAGGGAAGACAGCTCTGAACCCCAAGGGCTTGCATTCAGCCCTGTCTACCATCTTTTCCCCACTGAAGCAAGACCCTTGCTAGAAACTTCCTCAGAGTTCTACAGGTGCCATTCCATCTGGCGCCCCAGAGCAGCCAGGGGGAACATCCTCCCAGACAGATGTAGGGGTTTCCTCCTTTTCTGATTGCAAATATTATTATTAACATTATCTGGAGCAAGTTAAATAGAGGACCAATAACTGACTGGGGTGTCTCCAGGGCAGCCTTGACCTGGGGATAGTGCCCACTCCCTTCCCCTTCAGGGCCAGTGGTGTCACATCAGGCAGGGCAGAGGGAGAGACTGGTGGCTTCTAGGAGAGGCCCGTGGCCCCTCTGGTCCCTCCAGAAGCACCTGTCCCCTTCCTCCGCTAGCCCCCTCGGGTAGCAGGCAGATGCTTCAGCCCGGCTCAGAGCTTGGCACGTGGTGTTTGGAGCGGAGGGAAAACAGACACGCTGCTACTTAGCAGGGCTGCTTCTTTCCTTGGCAGCCTGGACATGGCTGGGGGTTTGTGATGAATTATTGATCTCACGGGCCCCGGGAAGCTGCAGAGTTGGGCTGGAAAGCATGCCTGTTCCCACCCTGGGAGTTCTGAGGTCAAGTCCGAGCAGCCCACCCCCACCCCCACTGCCTGCCATTCACGATCTAGTCCGCCTCCTGAAGGCCGTGGCCGGACTGCCAACGCTGGGCAGGACAGGGCTGCTTGAGGGGTTTGCTGACTGGAGGAGCATCCTGCCCGTCCAGCCGGTGTCACTCAGGGGCACAGGTGAGCCTCCCACAGATTTCTGCAGACCCCCACAGGAGTCATTCACAGAAAGGTCTCCTCTGGCCGGCCATGGGGTGCTGGAGATGGTCCGTGCAGGGTGTGCCAACCATGGGCCGCTGCTCTGTCCATCAGTCCCCCAGACAGCAACACAGGCCCTGCATTGTGGCCTGGAGGCCCCCAGCTTGAGGCTGGCAAGGGGTACTTCTCCTGGGCAGGGCAGGGGTGAAGGCTCTGAGGAGGGGCTCAGACACCCCCAGGGTCCCAGAGAAGGACCCTTGCTGCCCTGCGCAGGAAGACAGGTGATGTTCTTTGGCATTTGAATGACCTCAGGGGTCAGTGCCATGGGCATCCACCGGGGTTTTCGACAGGCGGAGGAGGGGAGCAGCTTCTGAGTTCTAGAAACCACTGTGCTGCGTCTGCACTGGAGCGTCCTGATGGCCCAGGGGGCTACACGTGGAACTGCCAACCACAACGTCAGCAGTTTGAAAGCCCCGGATCCTCCCAGGGAGAAAGATGAGGCTTTCTACTCCCCCAGAGTGTGGCTGTCTTAGAGCCGCAGAGGCAGCTCTGTGCTGCGTGTCTGACCTGACTGTGACTGTGTGCGGCTGGAGAGGTTGTTTAGCAGGGGGCTGCTCAGAGAGGCTGGGCCCCTGAACCAGGGTCATCCTCCCCTCGCCGCGTCAGCATAGGATCCATGTGGCTCTTTAGCCATCCCAATGGGCTCCCTCGGCCGTGTGGCTCTGTGGTGCACTGGGAACGCGGGGACACCAGCTGGCAGAGGACAGAGAGCGAGCACAGGATCAGGTGGGCGGTCTGAGTGATGGCCGCCCAGGTGTCTCGGACAGTGTGGCCCTGTTCCAGGGGGTGTTCTCGGCAGGTCGCCAGGGTGGACTTCAACTGCCCACCTTTGGGTGTTTACAGCCACTCATGTTAACTAACCCTTGTCGCCACCAGGGACCCCAGGGAGGTCGGGGTAGGCAGAGGCACACACTGGAGCCTCTTACCATCCGGCATCGTTGGTCACGTGGCCACCACACACTGGGGCTGGGGAAGCATGGTCTTTATGGTGGGTCCGGTTTGCCCCCTGGCCGGCCACCGGCTTGACTTGAAGTCTGGTCATGTGGTCTGGCGGGGTTGGGGGTGGGGTGGGGAGGCTGTGTACCAGGCACAGGGCAGAGGAGCTGGCTAGAGGGCAGAAGTGGTGCTGGTGGGGAGGCCTGCGTGGCCATCAGGGATGTGGCCCAGCCTGTGGTCATGTGGCATCTGGGTGCCTGTAGGCTGGAGGTGCAGGGGAGTGTGTGGAGTCTAACCTCTCCCCCTGGTTTCCCCCTAGTTGGATATCCTGGAGGATGACCCTGACCCCCAATATCGGCCTCACGTTTACACCGAGGAGGGGGAACCCGAGGCAGCGGAGACCCTCAGTTCCCTCTCCCTCTACGAGGAGGACCTGCCCCTGGACCTGCTCCACAGCATGGGGACCAGAGGGACCATCCTGGAGAACATATTCTCTGGCGTCCGTTTGTCCTGACCACGCAGTTTGCAGAGTGGGACGACTCATGGAGGGGAAGTGCTATTTCAAGGGATTTGTCTTTCCTCTTTATTTGCATCTTTCCATGTGAACTGTAAGCTCTCCGCTCCAGGAGGAAGGGCTGGGACAAAGACCGGGCCTGCTCAGGTTTGCTGGGGAAACTTGGATTTAATGACAAGTCCTTGCTCCCTCCCCTTCAGGAGCGGCCTAGCAGAGAGGGCAGAGAGCAGAAGAGTTTCTAGGTAGCTGACTGGCTTGGCAGCAAGAGGTAGTGCGGAGGCAAACGATAGAACTGGATTTCTCAGTGCTAAGCTCTTCCTTATGTTTTGCTGACTTCCGCTTCTCAGCGTTGTTGTAGGTGCACTGGAAAATGCCTTCAGATGGCCCCCAGCCAATGTTCCAGTGATTCAGAAAAAACCCTATCGGCCCCTTTTGATTTCTGGAGCAGAGGAATGGCGCCAACATGCTGTCTTGAACCACGTGATCATGCTGAAGAGTCCTCAGGCAGCTGTGCTTTGAAGACACGGCGAGCTCGCACCACTGAGCTCGCAAATACCATGTGAGGAAAGTTCTTTGGGAGTCTTGGAGCGGATGGATTCAGATTCAGTTTCTCTTTCAAGAAAGCCACATACTTTCCTAGGTTTGTACTTGGCCATTTCCTTCTGGAGGAAGTTGCTCTGGGAATCGTCGCCTTCATAAATCCTAAAAGTATTTGCATGGCAGGATGCTCACAGCCCACCACGATGGCCACTGCGTTGGTTCTGACCCGCAGCAACTCTCTGTGGGGCTTCTCAAGCTGTGCCTCTGTCTGGGGGCAGGCAGCCTCACAGTTCTCCCTTGAAGTGGCTGCAGGGCTTGACTCATTGTCCTTGGGCTTAGCCAGCCAGCACTTCCTGCCACGGCCACCAAAATCACTCCCCAACCAAAGCCGCCATGCCTGGTTGATTCTGACTTAGAGGGACCCCCCAGACTGAGTAGAACTGCACCCCCCTGGGAGTAGAAGCTTCCTCTCTTTCTTTGGAGCAGTTAGTGGTTTTGAACTGATGACCTTGTAGTTACCAGCCCAACAGATAACCCACTATGCCACCAGGTTTCTCACCAAGGCCACCAAACCAGAAAAGAAACAAGAAAGTCTGCGAGGACTTAGGGGCGCTCTAGGACAGGGTTAAACTGACCTCGTGAGTTTCCTGGAGGGTAACTCTTTCCTGGTTGAGCAGAGCAGACATAATGGAGGAACCACAGACAACGCAAACCTGACAGGAAGCATCAAGAAGAAAACAACAAACTGGCCAGAGTCTGAGGCCATCAGATGAAACACTTGAGGCTGGACCCTTTATTGGACTGAACACCCACAATCACACCTATGACTTCACCCCCTCCCCCTCCCCAAATAACAAACAAAACTGGATAGAAATCCAGCCAAGAACCCACAGGGTAGGGTTTTGTTGACCGCTGCAACGGGACAGAGCCCTCTCTCCCTCGCTCTTGCTGGCAAGTCTCGCCCGTTTTCTTGACTTGCTATTGCTATGTGTGAACGCCCGCTGGAATAAACTGGTTCAAAGATTGTCTGGCTCAGAGAGTGTGTTACGCTCGTGTAAGAACCTGGCCTAGTCACTGTGCGAAGCTTCAAGACTGCAAGGTCACTGACCCAGGGCCCGAGCCGACTGATTTCCTACTCTCTGTCTTTGGAATTGTCTTAAGGTGCCCCAGGCACAGGTGTAGAAGGTCCTAGCTACAGCTGGTGACTTTGAACTTTGAACTTTGGATATTGCAATTAGCAGGCCAATGAGTAACCACTAGACCACACCATAAGGGCGCCTTAAATACCAGGACAGGTGCCCTATAAATAACCCCTTTTCTTGTCTGAGTAATAAAAAAGACACCACTCAGGCAAAATTTTACATGCTAATAGGACACTTGAGCAGATGCATTGGTATCTAAGAGTCCAAGGCTGCAGTCTTTAGAGAGAAGGTTGTCCAGTTCTGCGCACCACCTAAGATTTTAGGGTCCGTCCTGAGCAGCTTTCTGTTTGGCACTGGGTGCATGCAGGAGCACTGCTGATGGTCAGTCTCAGGCCGCTCAGGGCAAGAGCCTTAGCCTGCTTCCTAAAGGACTGTGCAAATGTGTACTTGGAAGAGGTCTCTGGCGCCCCTACCTGTCCTCCACTCTTTGCCTGGTGCACCCGGGCATTGAGAAAGGAGGAAGTCCATCTCCAGAGCTTGGAAAGGCTGAGTCGGACACAGGGTGCCAGCAGAACTGCAGGACCCATGCGCAGGAAATGCTGAGCAGTGCCCTGGCCCCTGTAGAGGAGCGCCTTTTCCCAGGGAAAACCAAAGAATGCTGGAGTCTGAACTGTTGGCGGGGCTTCCTTGGGTGGACTGGGCACACTCTTGGATCCCAGGAAGAATCCCCAAAACAATAGCGGTGGGGGCGGGGGTGTCCACCTAGTCTGCCTTCTTATACAGTGGTTCTCAACCTTCCTAATGCTGCCACCCTTTCATACAGTTCCTCATGTTGTGGTGACCCCTTCCCCCGCACGCCCCCAACCATAACATTATTTTTGTTGCTACTTCATAACTGTAATTTAGCTGTCATGAATTGAGTGACCTCTGTGAAAATGTTGTTTGACCCCCAAAGGGGTTGTGGCCCACAGGTCGAGAACCGTTGCTTTTATACATAAAACTTTACTGGAACACACCCAAGCTTGTTTATTGATGTCCTATCTTGGGCAGCTTCTAAAGGAGCCTGGTGTGCCCTGGTTACGTGTTGGGCTGGTTGGAAACCGCTCAGCTGAGCTGCGGAAGAAATGCGAGGCTGTCCACCCCCATGAAGAGTCACGCCTCAGACAGCCAGCCGCAGGGGCAGTCCTACCCTGTCCTGCAGGTCGCTGTGCGTCAGCACCCACTCAGAGGCCATGGGTTTGTTTCTCTTTGGGAGGGCTGCTTCCAGCCATAGTGGCAGAGTTAAATCACAGGGACAGGGACCATCCGGCCCAGCCGGCTGAAGCGCACTTCCTCCCTGGACCTCTGACAGCCAACGTGAGCCACCTGCTGCTCCCAAGCACGTTCAGTCCAGGAGAGGCCCGCACACTGCTCCTTTAGCCATAAGGCCCGCAGCCCTTGGGCAGAGCAAGCACGTGGCCAGGCGCATTTCAGAGACTTTCAGCAAGTGTGCCTTTGCGACACATTGGCCGTGGGTAAGTCATTTCATTTCCTACTGGGCATGGTGTCTTGGCAGGGGCTGTGCCTATCTGTGAATGAATCCCTGCCCTGTGAGGTTTCCTTTGATTGTGTGCAGAAGGAATGATTGATTTATGCCATGTACAAGGATGCCAAGTTTAACAATTAATGAGAACAAAGTGTTACCTTTTGTAGGTACTTAATTAGTTGTTGGATACTTTTGATTTTGCGGCCTTCTTTATGTATTTTGCAGCATCTGTGTGTGTGTGTGTGTGTGGAGGGGGGCCATACAAATACACATATATCCAAGGATATGGACATACACACATATATACATAACATGAGAGGTCAATAGAGTTCATACCATTTTTTTTGGAGATCTTAGGATTATCCAGCCTAGTGATCGAGTGCAGCCATCATGGTGTAGTGGTTATGCATTGGGCTCTGCAAAGTCCACAGTTCCATCCTCTCAGCTGCTTGGGAGAAAAATGAGGCTTGCTACTCCCCCTGAAGAGTGACAGCCCAGGAAACCCACTGGGGCGGGTCCACCTGTCCTGCACGGTTGCCAGAGGCAGCATCAGCTGGATAGCAAGGAGCTGCCTCCCCTCACCCAGGCTTCTGTTGTGCGTCCCCCTGAGCGATGGGGGTGGGGTTAGTGCATTCATCATTGTGTGTGATCAGTTTCTGCTTCCTCCCCTTCCCCCCACCCCCTTCCTCCCCTCTTGCTATCACTACTCCTATTTCTGTTCCACAGGGACTTATCTACCTGGATTCTGTGTGTTGTGAGCTCTTATCTGCACCAGTGTACATGCTCTGGTTTAGCCAGAACTGAAAGGCAGGACTGGGTCACGATGGTGGGGGGTGAGGAAGCCTCAAAGAACCAGAGGAATAGTGTTTGTTCCATTGGAACTATACCGCACCCTGGTTGATTCATCCCTTCCTTGTGATCCTTCCCTGAGAGGAGGCCCTATTTTCTACAGATGGGGTTTGTGTCTCTGTTTCCACACTCTCACCCCCAATTTGTTCTCAACAATATGTGTGTTTTTTTGGTTGTGTTTTGTGTCTTCTGGTGGCTATCCCTAATTCCACCAGTATCTCATGATCACACAGGCTGATGTGCTTCTTCCATGTGGTAGAAGCTAGATGGCCTCTTGTTAACTTCAAGCCTTTAAGAGCCCAGATGCTATATCTTTTGATAGCTGGGCACCATCAGCTTTTTTCGCCACATTTGCTGATGCACCCGCTTTGTCTTCAGCAATGTGTTGGGGGGTGGGGGTGGGAGTGGGCATCACGGGATGTCAGATTGGTAGAACAAAGTGCCCTTGAGTAGAATAGCACTTTCCCTACCTCTGCCCTGGGGGTGGGAGTGTTGTGCCCAGCCCCCTCCCCCCTGCCCTGTCCTGCCTTCTGAGTGGTGTCTGCAGGGAAACACTGCCTTTCATGGTCCCTGGGGTTGGGTGCTCTGAGGAGCACAGGACTGCCTGTTCTTGGGCTGAAAGCTGACCCCAAGGGGTTGGTTTAATTCCAGGATGGGGGGTATCTGAAGAAACTCCTCAAACTTGGGGGTGTGGTTTTTCTTACATATTTGAATTTTGTCCTACCTCTCCCCCCTCCCTCTTTGTCCCCCATGCAGGACCTTCTATTGTGAACCTGACCAGTCTGGGGGGATGGTGCTGGGTACCATCTAGTTCTTTTGGACTCTGGGTAGTGGAAGCTGTTTCACTGGCCTCCTCATGGTCACTTCTTCTGTGTGTCACAGCAGGGTCACAGCGTTGCTTCCACGGTTAGGCCACCTCACTTCTCCTCTCTTCTTCTCACTGGCAGGGACAGCCGAGGTGTGCTGACATTCTCCTAGACCCTCCAGCCTCCACAACCTCTGACCCCTTTCCTCACGCTGATACCTCCCACTCTGTCTCCTCAGTACCACCCAGAGTCTCCAGAGCCTACACACACCTCCTTCCTCCCTTCATGTCTATATTCAAACAAGTCCCTCAAAGTCCCCTTTAAATACATGGCCACCCCCAGTCTCCCTGGCTCTTCTTTCCCTCCAGAGCCCTTGGTGCCAGAAATGGGCTTGCTGCGTGTATTGGGCTCCCCTCTCCCTTGAGTCAGAGTTCCCTCAGTGTCACCTTGTGCATGGTACAAAGACCAACGTCAAACTCAGTGCTGATGACTTGCTTCCAGCTGACAGCAACCCTACAGGACAGAAGAGAAGTGCCCCAAAGGGTTTCCAACTCTAACCTTGTATGGATGCAGGCTGCTGCACTGCTCTTTCTTGGGTATGAACAGTCGACCTCTCGGTTAGCAGCCACATATTTAACCACTGTGCCACCAAAGCTCCCACTGGTGCACAAAACCAACCAACCCAAACTCACTGCCATTCGGTTGATGCCAACTCATACAGACCCTACAGGAGAGGGTAGAACTGCCCCTTGTGAGTTCCAAGACAGTGAGTTTATATGGGCATAGAAGACCCCATCTTTCTCCCAAGGAGCAGCTTTGGTTTTGAATACGCTGACCTTAAAGGGAGCAGCCCAACACATAACCAATATGCATGGTAGATGCTAAAAAATATGTGTATTATTCATATAAACCCCTTGTTTCCCTACCTCCCTCTTTCCTAATGTGGAGACACTGTTTGGTGTAACTTTTCTCCTGCTAGAAATACACAAGTACATATGCATCGGCCAGATAGGGCCCTGTCTTATAGGGACTTATATATTTTTACAGAGCCCTGGGGCACAGTGGTGTAGGTCTTGGGTTCATAACCAAGAGATCAGTGTTGCAAATTCACTGGCTGGACTGACGTTACAAAGACGAGGTTGCAAACTCCTGTAAAGAGTTGTTGTTGTTGTTGCTGCTGTTGTTGTTGGGGGCCATGACCTATAGTGACCCCGTGCACAACAGAACAAAGCATTACATGTTTCTGTGCCAGCCTCACAATGCTCCTGTGCCTGAGCCCATTGTTGTAGCCATCACGTCAATCCATCTCCAGGGTCTTCCTCTCTTTTGCTGTCCCTCTACTTTATCAAGCATGTCCTTCTCCAGCGACTGGTCTCCCCCGATCACCTGTCCGAAGTATGTGAGATGAAGCGTTGCCATTCTGGCCTACAAGGAGCACTCTGGCCATACTTCTTCCGACACAGATGGGCTTGTCCTCTTAGCAGTCCGTGGTACTGTCAATAGTCTTCACCACCACAATTCAAAGGCACCAGGGCTTCTTCAGTCTTCCTTATTCACCGTCCAACTTTCACGTGCACACGAGGCCTTTGAAAGTACCACAGCATGACTCAGGCACACATTTCTTACTAAAGTAACATCCTGGCTTTTCAATGTTCTGAAGAGGTCTTGTGCAGAAGATTTACCTAATGCAACGTGTCTTTTGATCTTTTGACGGCTATTTCCAGGAGCACTGGCTATGGATCTAAGCGAGACAAAATCCTTCAGAACTTCACCCTTTTCTCCATTTACCTTGCTGCTACTCACTGACTGTGAGGACTTTGGCCTTCTTTACATTGAGTTGTAAACCAGATGGTAGGCTGCACTCCTGATCTTCATCAGCAAGCCCCCTTGCTTTTTGTTGTTGTAAATGAATGGAGACATAAAGGAACGAGGAACACAGGGAATGACTATAAGGCAAAAGACTGCAGCTCACTCTGGCTGCAGCAAATAACTGAGCTGTGTTCTTTCTTTTATTAATACTAAAATTTGAGACTATAGGACCGGTTGCATTTACAACAACATTTGGCGCCCGAATAGGGACCAAAACAAACTCCAGGCTAGACTTTCTTTATCAAAGACGTGCCCTTGATTGTCTGTCAATATGCATCTGTGCGCAGATGATCATGTTGACCTTGAATGTGTATCCTTGAAGTTTTGATTTGTATCTATGTTCTAGCTACAGTTTCAGCAAGCAAGTGTGTGATCTGCATATCACAGGTGGTCCATCAACCTTCCTCCAATCCCGACACCCTATTCTTCTTCAAGACTCACCGCTCTGGAAACCCTATGGGGCAGCTCTGCTCTGTCCTGTGGGGCTGCCATGAGTGGGAATCAAGTCCATGGCAATAGGTTCAGCTGGGGTTGTATGCTTCTTATTCAAATAGAAGCCTGTTGTTCCTACCTAAATAGTAGCTCATTGTTCACGTCTGTGCCCTTTTTCTGCCTCTGTTTTATTCCTGGGGTTTTGCTCCATGCTGAAACGCACCTGGCCTTTCTCTCTCAGTAGTGGCATGGAGGTGGGTGGTGGGACCCTTCACCTTCTTGATGGATGACTTCTGCCTTGCTCCCAGTTATCTTTTGTTCCCGGCCCTGCCTTGTTCCTGGGACCTCTTCCCTGAGGCACACAGCCCCGACCCCACACAGAGACCACTTCCTTCTCCTGGGCAGCTGGGACAGGATGTGGTTGACCACCATGAAAGGTGAGTTGGAAGATGAGATCTTTCTGTGGATCTCTGTCCCCCTTTGGGGTGTGGCCTCTTGAGCCTTAGTATTCATTTATAAAATAGAACATTCCATGTGACTGATGGTCTCCTAGCTGGCCAGAGGTTAGAATTATCTAGAATCAGCCAGGACAGAAGAGCTTCGGTCTGTGGGCATTGCAGATAGCTGTCTGACCATTTGTGTTTTCCTCCCAGTATCTAATCACTTATCTTGGAAAACATAGCTGATGTCGTTTCCCCTGGAACTTTTACCTTCTGTTCAGGGAAGTTCCAGGTTGGGATCTGCTAGTTAGCTTAGGCCTTGGGTACCATGATTGGTTCAAAGATGAGTGTGTCGCCCAGCTTGAATCAATGAGACTCAGCCTTAGGACTTCAGTCTCTGATTCCTTGGGTGGGATGGAAAGGAGAGAGAATGTAATAGTGGAAGCAGCTGCAGTCATCTTGCAACCATGAGAGGAGGAGCAGAGTTGTTGGGAGCCTCCGCATGTAGACAGTGGGAGGGGACTAGGAGAGAGAGGCTGGGTCCCAGTAACCTAGCTCCAGCTGTTCAAGGATTTTCCCCCCACCCCCTACTGTTCAAGGTTTTTATGCTCACAAGGCACCCTGTGAGCAACCGCTCACAACCAAATCATGCAATCCTCATTATCTCCCCCACTGTCTCCCACCCAGACCCATCAGGAAGAGAGAGAGGTGCCCATTTTGCATGGCCCTACCCAGTCCTCTGGTGGACATTAGGATGACGATGACCAGAAGGGCTGTAGAAGGGCTTCACAGAACCCAGCACTCACCCCCACTGTGTGAGCCATAAAACTGGGAGCCACTTCTGCTTGGCTGAGGGCCAGGTCAGTCCCTGGGAGAGCCCCAGCTGGACAGGGAGGGAACAGACCATTTGCAGGAAATCGTGACATCGAGTCTAGTGTTGTCTGGAGAACCAACAACCCCCGTTTCCCCAAACTGTCCCCTTCTAAGCACCTTCCTCTGACCACAAGGAAAGGCTGAGTCTCTGATTGATTCACCAAACATGTTTCCCTCCTTGCAAAATTGTGGTATGGGTTCAGAATCTCACCTCTAGCTGTCAAGCATGGAATGAGTGACCACAACCATGTGTCAAACTCTTCTCAGGTCCTTCACAGGCACAGAAGGCCCTGCTCACCACACCGGCATTGCCATTGCCACTGGGGCTGAGAGACTCCACCATGCTTGGCTTCTGTGGGAGAGACTGGGTGGGGACAGGGTGGGGCAGAGGTCAAGGTGGCCATGACACACCACAGGTGCTCTTGGGTGTTTATCCCAGAGCTGGGTGACCACCTCAGGCTTTGTCTCCTCATTTGGGGGTTCGGTTTTATTTGCTAGTGTGTTTATCCTCCAATTTTGGAAGCATATGGACTTAATCTGCTGGGCGATTTGTGGAGCGTGACCCAGACTGGCAGCTGTCTGCTTCTACCAGCTTTCCTGGCACTGGTACCGGGTGGGAAGGCCAGTCTCTTCCTGCACAACACTTCTTCCACCCTCAAGGACAACAGGGAAATTTTCCTCCCAAACCAGATGGGTTAATGATAATAATAATTTTAAAAAATGAACGACGAGGTAACAGTAGTATAATTTAATAACAGTAATTATTTAAATACTAACATGAAGGTTCTCATTTTGCAAGGGGAGGGAGAAACTCAAGTGAGAAATTAATATGCATATTAGTCAGGGAAATTCATGCTAGCAGCTGTAACAGATAAGTCTCCAAAGTGTCTTAATCCAATAAAGGCTTATTTGTCATGCAGGCAGAGTCTGGTAGTGGCATCACTCGAGCCAGTGATTTCACTGTGAAAGTTGGAGCGACAGACGAGGTGTGCTGGCTCTTAGATTCCATTGGCCAGATCAATAGCATCAAGTCTGACTGCAATCTAATTGCCAGAGACACTGGGAGGTGGGGGCAGCAGCTGGGTATTGAATGAACATTGCAGATGCCACAGGCTGGGTTTCTGTGGTTGGGTGGGTTAGAGATTGAGCTTGATAGTCTGATTTTGATGGCGGAGTACTGGAGAGCTTGGATGTGGGACTGGAGTTGGAGTCATGGTTCTGACCTCAGAGTCCCATAGGCAGGGCTGCCACATGTGGGAGACTCATGCTGTCACTGTGAAGAACCCCGGCCTGGCGTCAAGCTGCTGGTTCAAATCTCCCTGCACTATTCACTCCCTGTGTGATTGTGGTTATGCTCATCCACCCTTGACGCCCCAACCCTTGGCACCTCACCGCGTACAGCCTCCTCTTAAGAAGTTAGTGATGCCTCCTTCATCACCATCGCTATTTCTACCACTGTCACTGCCACCATCCTTACCACACGGCTATCATCACCGTCATCCTCATTGCTGTCATCTTACCATCCCTCTCTTAGTGATCGCTGTCACTGTCATCCTCACCACCATCGTCACCGCTCTCATTAAATGATCATCATCTTCATGGTCATATTCTCTGTCATCCCCAGGACCACCACCATCACCACCAACTTCATCACCCTAATCATCATCTTTACCATGACCACCATCACCACCACCATTAGCAACCCCCCCATCACCACCATTGTTGTTATCACAAGCACTGCTGTCCTCCTCCTCTCCTCCTCCTCCTCTTCCTCTTCCTCCTCATCATCATCGAGGTTATTATATGACCAGCCTCATTTCAGTGACCATCCTCGGCAGCAGCACCACCACCACCAAGACCAGCATTCTGCTATTTCAGATCCCGAGAGAGTGTGCATTATATAAGACTGCCAACTGCTACATGCTAAAATGCTCTAGATTCCGAGAGAACGCCACTGTCACTCATAGCAGCAGTGTGCCAACTGAGAGGGTCATGGTTACCGTGGCCAAACCTGGGGGCTCAGCACCTGTGGAGCCACTGACTGGCTCTCAGTGCTCATGCAGTGGTTGAGCACGGTGCTTTGGAAAGGAAGAGGATTTGACTGTTCCCTAGATGTCAAGGGCTTATTATAAACACAGACTCTAGTCTACACCATGGCAAGACTGACTTAGGAAGGCTGAATTGAGGCCTGGGAGCGTGTGTCTCTTATAAGTTTGTCCGCTGCTTGTTACATAAGCCGGGTTTGTGCATTAATGTTCACGGTCAGACCTGTGTGCTGACCACACGTACCTTCCATACAGATACTGACTGAGCTCCTGCCGAGGGTCAGACCCCGTGCCCACGGCTGGACATAGAGTTGCCCTAGGTATTTGAAGGGGATTGGTTCCAGGACCCCAATGATACCAAGACCAGCGCAGACAAGTCCCATATAGAAAAGGACTTGTTTAGAAATAGCCTCCCGACTTTCTCCTGTAGACTCCGAGTCATCTCAGAAAAAGGACCTTAAAACCCACTGCCATCGAGTCGATGCCAGCTCTGAGCAACCTTAGAGGACAGGTAGGACTGCGTTTCCAAGACTGTCACCCTGTACAGGGGCAGAAAGCCTCATCTTTCTCTCAAGGAATGAGAGCAGCCCAACTACACCACCAGACTTCCCACTAACGTACTACATGTGTGTCTATATTATATGTGTGTGTATATGTGTATGACAACCGCTGCCAAAAAACCCCAGCAAAACCCAGCCCGACTTCCTGCTGTGGAGCTGATCTGAACTCCTATTTGCCCTGTGGGACAAGCATGTGAACGAAGTCTCCTCTTTCTCCCAAGGAGCAACTGGGGGTTTCAACGGTGACCTTGCGATGAGGAGCTCAGTGCACAACCCACGATGCCACCAAGGACGCCCCCCGCTTGCCTCCCCCCCAGAAGTTATCCGCATGCGTGTGGAGGAAGAGGGGAAGGAAAGGAAGCCGGTGGGCTTGTCAGAAGAGTGAAGATGAAGCAGCCAGATGAGGCTGGTGTCCCTCGGTCCCATGTCCTAAGGACTCTATAAGAAGGACAGTTTTCCGCTCCCCTAATGAGTTAGTTTCGGGAACCCACAGGACGGTTCTTTCTGACCTATAGGGTCACTGTGAATTGAATCAAGTCCATGACAGTGGGCTGGTTTTGAAGTTACTCCCCTGGGTCTCTGTGAGCAGAAGGCCCCTGGTCTGCAGAGCTGCTTTGTGGGAAGCAGCGCCGCTCTGCTGGCAATGCTGAGAACTGCAGGACCAGATCAGATTCAGCCCGAGGTAGACAGGTGCTTAGTGAGGGCTCTGGGGGAAGAGTCACTAGGCCAAGGGTCCTAGGGCTTAAATTAGCCCTGATCAGAGGTCAAGTCCAGAGTTCACTCCAAGTTCAGGAATATTCCCACCCCACCCGTGGGGTCGACTCTCAGAGGCAGCAGCTACAGAGGGAGCTAAAAATACCTTGATCCCAGGCCGAGAGCTTGAGTGTCCATGGCGACTCTCCAGGGACAGCCTGGATGAGCTCCCTGCAGGCCAGGCACCAGGCAGGCCGCCCACCCCAAAGGTCAACTATCTGGACTGTCTCCTGGACCAAGTAGACAGCCAGGCTCAGGGGGGCAGCTGAGATGCCCAGAGCTGACGGCTGAGGCCCTCTCTGCCTGATGGACTGCTGTGCAGGGGAAGAGCTGGGCTGTAAGGACAGACATGCTCTAACTTGTCACGTGAACAGCACTGCACCTCGAGGTACTGACGCAGGACCCGCGGCGCAATCTCTCTTTAGAACAGCGATGGAAATGGCTACGTGCACTGCACTGTGGTGGCCTAGGTCTGCTCACTGCAAAGCACCCCCACATGCATCCTGTCATTCAGGAGTCTGTGTCCTGGTGGTGCTGTGTGGTAAGCGCTGATTGTTAACTGCCAGGTGGGAGGTTCAAACTCTCCACCTGCTCTATGGAAGAAAGAAGAGGTTGTCTGTTCCTGTGAAGATTCACAGCCTCAGACACCTGTGAGTCAGAGCCTACTAGATTGGGGGGCGGGGGGGAGGGGTGTCACCTGGCCTTTTCTCTGAGGCACTTGTGGGTGGACTTGAACTCGCCACCTTCCCACCTGATGGATTCCATGTGTACTGTGTGAGCTGCATGCTATTTTCACGACCTCCCAGTGAAACAGACAGGCCCTTTGCCCCATGGATAGGAAGCTGGAAGTAAGCGCCTGCTATCTCACCCCTGCACATGCCGGCCTATTGTCATGCTGATGGGAGGAAGCTGCGGAAGTGGTTGGGTTGCCACAGGCAGCGTGTAGCAATGCTCTCGCCAGCCAGCCAAGCCCTCAAGCTGACCATGCCTGCCACCCACAGGGAGAAAATGGTCCCCAATTGGGGTGCCCGCCCCATGCCTGTGCCTCTGCCTCTGAGCAGAAAAGAAGCTTGTCTTCATGGGAGAGGACCGTGGGAACAAGAGCTGCCCAAATGGTAGGGCCAGGCCCCCCTGAGCACAGGGAGGCGAGCTCTGACTGTCATTAGGACTGAGCACAGGCAGACCTTCCAATGTCTCGCGGGATCGGATCTTGACTGTGGAAAGAAAGCAAGTATCGAGATAAATCCAGCCAGAGGCTTTTCACACTAACACAAATCAATTAATAAGTCCTGGTGGTGCAACAGTGAAAATGCTCAGATGCAAACCTGAAGGGCAGTGGGTCAAACCCAGCAGCCTCTCCAGTGACCAGACGTCCTGCTTTTTAACAATTTAATAACGCCCCGCCGCGTTTTAAAATTAAAATAAATATATTACAGTACTATTTTAGCGTTCTATGAAAATATTTGTTGCTCTATATGGACCAAATTTTTAATTAAGAAACCCCCCTTCCCCCCTCCTCCCTCTCCTCTCTCCCCCGTGAGTGGTGTCCCGCTTAAAATCTGGTCACAGCCTCAAGAATCTCGCAGGGCCTCCCTCATCTGTCCTGTAAGGGTCGCTGGGAGCCGGGAACCACCGGGAGGAGCGTGCCTGGGGTTGGTAATGGTCCACTAAGAGTGCCCAGCTCTGTGGAATAGCCCCAAAAGGTGTGAGAATGACCAAGGACGTGTGACACGAGTACACGGAGAGAACACACGGTGGGGTGTCCACGGACCGACTCGACGCGGGGGCGGCGGGCCGGACATACCCTCCATGCGTCACACCAAGCGTGGCGTCTGAGGTGAGTTCAATGCCGCCTGCCTGCGGCCTGGGTCACGCACAGCGGGGGGAGGGGGAGGCTGCTTCCCAGGGTCATACACGGGGGGGGGGGGGGGGGGGACCGTGCCCAGGGTCACACAGTGGAGGGAAGGTGTATTCCAGGGTTGTGCCCAGTGAAGGGGGCCATGTCCCAGGGTCACGCCCAGGGAGGAGCCATGCCCAAGGCCACGCCCAGGGAGGAGCCGCGCCCAGAGAGGGGCCCCACCCAGGACCACGCCCAGGGAGGAGCCACGCCCAGGGTCACGCACAGAGGAGTTGCTGGGGCTCTGTGGTCTCCGTCTGCTAGGGCCGCTGTGGCACTGTAGGACCAGAGCGTGGCTTTGCAGACTGGGCAGATTGTCGCCCCGTGCAGGAAGCCCAGAGTCCGACCCAGGGACTCAGGTGTGTCCGCGGGCGGCCGTGGCTCCCGGCTTCCAGGAGCCTCCCGTGCTGGTGCCGAGTCGCTCTCTGAGTCGCTCTCTGCAGGACTCGGAAGGGATGAGGGTCAGGATCCCCCGGACGGCCTTGTGCACGGTGATTGCGTCCACCGTGACCGACAAGGGGGCTTCTGAGAGTTGGTGGAAATGAAATGATAAGACAGGGCCATCTTCCCCTCAACTTTTGGAATCCCCCTGGCTTAGGGAGCAGTCCCGGGCCCATATTTTGGGGGCATGCGCCCATTCTTAGTGGGCGAGGACTTAGTCAAGGAGGCCTTTAACTATTCCTCAGGACAGTTGGTTTTCACCAGCTGCTGGCGCGGTGTCTGTGCTAGGGAGAGGTGGCCCGGGCATGGAGATGGCTGAGCCCCATCTGCTTCTCCTGTCTTCTCACCTCCAGTCCCTTCTGTGTGTCCAGGACCAGTCTCCCCCACAGGGACTGCATCGACCAGCCTCCCTGCCCTGCTCTGGTGCCTAATCTACTGTGCAGGTTCCTTCGACCATCCGTGCTGCTCTCTCTGGTGCCTGGCTTGATGCCATCACGCTCCTTACATTGGGGAGCCTCTGTGGGAATCTTTCACACTGTAGTATAAAAGAGTTTTGTTTCATTTTTTTTTAAACCATCTCTGTTTGACACTGGAAAGCTCATGACCATCATGAATTTCGACTCACAGACATCCTATAGGACAGAGTAGAACTGTCCTCCCCCTCCCTGAGACCATCAATTTTTAGGGGCTAGAAAGCCTCATCTTTCTCTCTCAGGGGGGGCTGATGTGTTTGAACTGCTGGCCTTGAGGTTAGCAGTCCAACATGTAACCCCATACGCCACCGGAACCCTACTGTTGAGTCACACGGTTGAGTAAAGGCTGATGGAGTTGAAGTCGAACGGAAAGCTGGGTGAGACTCGAGCCACTGAGGTGAAGGGCACTTAGCTTGAGACTAAGACTCAAACAAGAGAATAATCTAGAACAAGTCCATTTCCTTTAATCCCGATGTTGGATCTGGGGGTCTTCCTTCAAGAGACGAGGACCCCCGACAGTCCCCTGAGCAGGAGTGGCCACCACTCCCCTTCCCTTAAAGCAGGGGAGAAACTGTCTCACCTCCCTTTGGCATTCTTATGGAACAGCCCCCACCCAGAGCAGCATTAGGGAACACTGCCTCTACCAAGGGCCATTTGAATATTTATACTTCCTTCTCAGTCCATTCTAGTCAGACACTGAATTCACCAAGTCTCATGTGACAACTGAAACTGCTTCTCTTCACTCACGTCTGTGATGGGAGCTGGTGCTGATGATTTATGGGGCCTGAGCCGGCCTGCAGACCGGACATCCCTACCCCGGCCCTTTTAGCTCTCAGCGCTTCCCCTCTCCCCGGGCAGCCACCCTGGGCCTCAGCCAGCAGTCCCCAGGTGCTGCTCCAAGAGCCGTCTCATGGAGGCCTCTCTTGTCTATCCCTATGTGCTCAGGGCACTCACATCGCATGGAGAAGCCCTAGAAGGAGTGTCCCTGACAGATAGGACATCCACCTTGGATGTCACTGCTGGAGTGGTCCCGGCACGCCCCCACCCTCCCTGTGACAGCTGCTTTTCCTCAATGCACAGTGGCTGCTGCTTGGTCACTGTGCGCTGGGTCACAGTCCTTAAATGCTTGCTTGCCTGTTAACCAAAATATCAGCGGTTCCTGAGCTCCGGTGAGTGGTTCCTCGGGGGAAAGCCCTGGTCACCTGCTCCTGCAGAGATGGCTGCCGTGACACCTGTCTGCTTAGGTCTTCCTGCTTCTGCTCAGGGTCTCCGTGCCCCACAGCATCTAGCTGCTGGGAGCTACTCACGGAGGACAGGTGATGTCAGAAGGGATGCTGGAATGTGCACAGTGGGCTACCATCGGGACTGGGAGGTTGCCCTCGTCAGCCTGGGTGGAGCACCCAGCCATCCAAGCCCTGGCTCCACGTGCTATGTGTCTTCGCCCAATGCAGCCTTCCTTGGCGAAGGAGCCATTAACTAATAATGCAGGGTTGGTCACCTGCGATCAGCCATGATTAAGGAACTTCAGCTGAGTGGCAGGGGAATCACTTGTCTCTCTGAACGCCAGCAGCCAAAGCTGCTCCCTGCGTCTCTCTCTGCTTTGAGAAGCTGCCTTCCACCGTCATTCCAGATGGAGGGATTTCAAACCAGGCGTGGGGCTTGGAGGGATCAGGGCACACGCAGTGACGGCAGGGATGCGTTCATTACAAACTGTCTTCCGTGGGTGATCGTCATTTAGTATCTAAAGAGAGAGTGGGATCAGCATACTCGCCCGGACGCCTCCCCGCTGTCGGCGGGGGGTGGGTGATTCTGGCTGTTGCAGGGCGGGCACTGTGCGATGCATGTTGTACAGGCCAGGGAGTCCCCTTGCTCTGGGGATGGAGATGCTTCAGAGCTGGCCCCGCCTCCTCTCCCACGCCCTGCCTGCAAGGCCACCCCTCAGCCTCCAGGAGCATCTCCAGACCACAGACCCTGGCCCAGCTTCCTCCTGGGGCGCTGCAGCAGGGGCCCACTGCCCACCTATGGTGACACAGCTGTTTAAGCACCAGGCTGTTCACGGTAAGGTTGGGGGCTCAAACCTACCAGCCACTCGGAGGGAGAAAGAAGAGGCCATCTGCGCCTGTGAAGGTTGACAAAGAACGAAACCAAAGCCAAGCAAGCACCATGCCCCCTGGACGTCAGTCCCTTCCCAGTCACAGCCACTCTAAGGTAGGGCTTCCCTCTAAATTGTCATGGGAACCAACAGCCTCTTGAGGGTTTCTCCCTTGGAGTGGCTGATGGACTTGAACCACTGACCTTGAGGTTAAGTAGTCCAACACTTCATCCACAGCACCACCCATTTAAAGTAGTGTAAAAAAACACACACACAAGGGGAAAAGTCGGTGGCTCATGGTGAGCCTGGGGCACCACCGTGTGAGTTCAGCCCCGCCCGGCCACACAGCACCCCGAGTAGAGACCGCCCCACATTGGCTGTGTTCAGCGACTGTTGGCCTAGACTTCACGACCTGTTCAGGAAGCAGAGGAGAAAGTTGAGGCCCTCTGCTGGTTTCCGAAGAGGCTCTCTCCACGCGCACAAGAGAAGGCGGTTTAAAACTGAGCACGTCCAACACCAGCCGGCGTGTCTGTACTGTAGATGACGGATTAGTGGCCAAGCTTGAGGCGATTAGCAACTTCCCGGGCAGTGTTCCCGGCCAAAGACTGGGCTGTGGTCACCCAAGCCACTGCCAGGACAGACCGACCACAGTCATCTAGGAAGGGCGTAGCTGGCAGGACCAGGCTCCTGTTTTAAAATCCAGGTGGGGGTGGGGTGTGGCCTGCACTGATAACTGAGGCCAACGCACCACCCACCCAAAGACTCTTCTGAGCAGACACCTGGGGTGGGGGTGTCCATGCAAGGTGAGGTCCAGGTGGGCCCTGGGGTGGACACTGCTTGAGAAGGCACAGAGCCAGACTCTGGCCAGCGGCTACTGAACTGGTTTCATTGCCGAACTTGGGAGCTGAGCTGGTTCCATGGGGTTTCTGATGGCGTGATCTCTCTCGAGAGCCCATGGCCCGGACTTTCCTCTGAGATAGTTCTGGGTGGCACCTCACTGCCCATCTTTTAGGTGACAGCTGAGCGCTGGGCAGTCTGTGCTGCCCAGGGACTCCATCCTACCAGGCGACTGGGGTCTGCCGTGACCCGTGGAAGATTGCTTTCACAGCGGCCCATACTTCACTGTCCAATAAGTGTGGGCAGCTGGACACATTCAAAAATTATTATTGATTGGGAATGGGTACATACAGCTCAGTCACGTTAAGCAGAATTGTACAATTGCTATCACAGTCAGTTTCCAAGCGTTCCTTTTCTTCCTGGACTCTTTGACATCAACTCCCTCACCTCCCCCCCACCCCTTCCCACTTCCACAGTATCCTCCCTGCTGTCTCTATAGGTTCATCAATCCTGAGTTTCATGCACTGAGGCCATATAACAACACAAGTTCAAGAGGGTGACCTCCGAAGACATAGCCCTGATGACCTTGGAGATAAACCCCAATATGAACACTCAAAACCCAAACCCCAATTCAGAACACATTGGAAACCAGATCAGGCCCAGAGGGCATCAGAGAGGGGATCAGCTGACGAAGTTTTAACTGTTCAAGTCAGATGCAAGCCTTTGATCATCTCTACTCATCTCCCCAACGCACTCTGTTTAGGAACCTCCTCCCCTCCTCAATTGTGGAGAGAGGCTTATTTCCTATGAAATTTTTTTCTTTTTGAGGCTCCAGAAGTAGAGGCTGTGCGTGGCTGCGGGGAGGTGGGAGGTTCCAGTCCCGGAGGCTCCTGGGAAGAAAGGCCTGGTGTTCAGCTTGCCAGGTTCAACAGGGCAAGCCCTCAGGGGCGCAGTCACGCTCTGCCCCACGAGGGTCACCGGGAGTCTGCGTTTACTCCACAGCATTGCTTTTTAGGGGGCTCAGGGTATTGTGGGGTGCTGGGCAGCACCTCTGGCCTCTATCCACTTGATGCCAGGGGCAGCTTCTCCCCTACTTGTGACATCTGCAACTGTCCCCTGGCCTTGCCAAATACTCCCTGGGGGCAGAGGGACCCCTGCCTGATTGTCCCCTTAGAGCACCCATCTTCACCTCCTTTGACCCCGCTGTAGTTACATAATCTGGTGTCATATTGCAGAGGGGTGGAGTCTAGTCTGTCAATCAGGTTGCTCACTGATGACCTCACGTGAAGTGCCCTGGAGGTACATAGCTCACTGGAGGCCAGCCACACACAGACTCTCTCCTTCATCTCCCTGTGAGACATTCCTCTTGACAAGCCACATGGAGCTATGCTGATGGCAGCCAGAGCCCTGGAGGTAGAGGACCCATGTGAAGACCCACACCACCACTGAGATGGATCTCTCCATCTGGATCCACAAGACTGCTCACCCACTGGCCTGTGATCTTCCTGCACTCGGTGCCATCGCACATGTTGCATGAGTCTGAAGAGGCCTTTACAGACTGGTTGCAGACATAAGGACTAGTATCATTATGGACTTCACCTGGACTGGGCTGGGCTGTTTTCTCATGAGACAATGGCTCTTTGATCTAAAACTCTCTCTTGCACACTTAAGAGTGGCGATGAATTTGTTTCCTAGTCAACGCAGACCAACATAGATCCCATGGTGTATACTCCTCCCCCCACCGTTCTTGAGACTGGTGCTCACCTGAGGCCCCATCCCTCCCCTGTGCCTTATTTCCCTGTCTTTGACAGGGACAACCATGTGGGAGAGTGTACCCTTCAGAAGTTCAGTGCTGCATTCCCCCCTTTTATCGCTTAGTCTACAGCCGGGCGGCCTGTGGCTGAGCCTGGAGCAAGCCTTCATTTGGGGGTTGTGCTGAGCTGGGAGAAGCCCATGGTCAGGGATGGTTTGAAGCTCCAAGGAGCTCAGGCAACCACTCACCTGCATGAAGGCTGGATTCCATGCATTGAGCCCAGTGGCTTAAGATCCAGTCATTCTCTGGAGGGGGCTGGCAGAGACGGGGTATCCTGTGCTTACGGCAGCTGGCTAATGGGGTTGGTGGGTTCATGGAGAGCTCTGATGCCCACTGACCACACTCCTGCCACAACACAGCCACCAGTGCCCCTTGTTGGCCATTCACTTGTCCCTGTTGAGATCTCTATTGCAGCTGGGGAATGGATTCACTTTCTTTTCATCAGATCCACTCATTTTCACTCCCCTTCAACAAAGGCATTAAAAATATAAACCATCAATGTAACCGGAACACACACACACACACACACACACACACACAGAGCAAAAGACAAGCCAGATGACTGGGCCCTCCTGAAACGCAGACACCGATGTGCATCTAAAGATTCGCATCATGAAAAGAGAACTCACAGATTGGGAAAATCATTTCTGGCAGTGACAGACGAGGGACTGATGGGTCTCTAAAATGTAGAGAACATTTCAACACCTCAACAAGAACAAGATAAAGAATCCAATTAAAAAACAGGCAGAGGACAAGGACAGACACTTCCCCGAAGAAGACGCTCAGGGAGCCAACAGACGGAGGAAGAGACACTTGCAATTGTAAGCCAATTGCAAAGCCAACCAACAAGGAGAGAACAAGTTAACATTCACAGCAAAGTCACAGACAGACACACCAACCAAGGCAGGCACGGGTGTGGAGAGACTGCCACTCTCACCCTCTGTGCGAGGGGCTATCAAGCGGAACACCCTCTGTGGACAGTAGTACGGTATGTCCTTGAAGATGGAACTAAAGTTACGATAGGACCAAACAATCCCTCTATGTGCCCTGTATCCTGGAGAAGAGCCTTAGCACGAATGGATTCATGCACATTCAGGTCCACCAAGGGACCCTGCACAGCAGACAAGGATGGAAACAATCCACATGCCCTCCAGTGGAAGAGTGGACAGATGTACGATGGGCGCCCACTGCCCCAAATGGATGAGTCACGGTGACTCTGTGAAAGCCCTGGGCCAGCCTGGAGGGCACCAGGCCAAATGCAACCAGTCCAGCAGGGCAGGAGACCACCATTGAAAAAGTTGAGAGGGTTCAGGAGCTAAGAGAGAGGTTCCTTGCGTGTGACCTGGTAAAGAATGGCCTCAGGGACAGACACAGGTGAAGGTGGGGAAAGGAAGTCCATGCCCAACAAGGAGGGGTGTGTCACAGGTAAAGAAGGCAGAGGAAGGACCTGGGCTTTGAAAAACTGAAGGCAACAGAGACAGCTGTGGTTACGTACCCAACCCTGCAGACACAGTGATCTACGAGTAGCTGCTTGGAGAGACATGCAGGCTGTACGGGCATGGGAGGAGGAGAGGAGTACAAGTTGGAATATGTATAGGTTTGGCAGCAGATGTTTGTACTTGGGGGTTCAAGTGATGCAGTTATAGCCTGAAGGTGGTGGAGCATAGAGGGGCAAAATGATGGAAAGTTCTTAGATGTCACCAACCATCTAGCGGAAATGAGTTACTGGGTGTGGGGGACCAGGACCGTAGTGTTGGGGGACAGAGTCAAGGGACACCGTGGCCAACTGTGTAACAGTTCACAATGACAGTGTTCTACCTCCCACTCTGATGAGTAGTGACTGCAGGTTTCAAACCTTGAGAGTTACCATCCAGGGAGCAACTCTTGGTTGCCCCTGGCCTGGAGAAAGGCAGCCAGGAAGACTGACACTGTCTGGACATAACTAGCACATTGGGCTGATGGGCCATGCTGACCCTGGGCTCCCCAACCCTGAGACCAGAAGGACAAGATGGTGCCCAGCAACCACTGCCAACTGCGCTGAGAGGGATCCCCTTAGAAGGAAGGTCTGGAGAGAGTGGGAGGCAATTATGAACAAGATCTAAGTTCATCATAAAGATCAGGCTTCCTGGTCAGATAGAGACCGGTGGAACCCTGGATGCCAGGGCCCTAAGCCACTCCTTAGGTTTGGCCTGGAAATTATAGCTGTGCCTCAATTTTCAGCCAAACCATGGGGGTGGGTGGGGTTGGGGGGTGTCTCATGGGAACAATCACATGGGGGAGGTATGCACCTTGGAATGAGCCAACCAGCCTTGAGGTCGACTGGGCAGCAATTCCCGCATCAGAAAGTTCAGAAGGTGTGAGAGAGACAGCAGGGAGGAGGTGGGGTAAGGGATGTTCCAGTTCCAAATCGCCATTGGTTGACACAGGCCGAAACAGGTATGGCTGTTTGGAATGGAAATGGAAAAACCACCTGCTCTGTAAACCAACTCGCACAAAGTGCTAGCTGCAGGCATGGCGGTCTCCATCACATCCTGTGCACGTGGAAGTTGACAGTGACTCAGGAGGACTGAAGAAGAATGGATGCCTTTGGATGATGGCAGTGGCGAGGGTCCATGGGGGTACCACAGACTGCCTGACGAACAGGACCATCTCTCGGAGGAAGGGCGGCCAGAACACTCCCCACAAGCCAGAATGGGAAGACTCTGGATGCGTTATCAGGAGAGGCTGGCGGTGGAGCTGTACATCATGGGGGGTGAAGTGGAGGGTCGGCAGAAATGAAGAAGGCCCTCAAGGCAATGAAGGAACACAGTGACTGCAACCATGGGCTCCACAGCGGTGAGGGTGAAACAGAACCGGGCCGGGCCTGGTTCTGTTGGTTGGGTCCCCTGAGTCAGGACTGGCTTGAGAACACCTGACAGCACAGCAGGGGAATCAAAGTGAATCTGGAATTTGAGGTTTGATGCCTTTCATAAACTCCTCAGGTTTTTATCCCTCGCAACATTGCTTGTGCTAGGATTTTACAATGGCATGTATATTACTTTCTCCACCAGGTGTTTCTGTGTGTGCCCGTGTATCTTCTGCTGTTTTCATTTAGATCTATCCTTGTGTCTTGACGTGGGCAGGCCAGACCCCTCTCTGAGGTCCCTCACCCCCGGTCAGCAGAGACACGCCACACCACTTGGCAGGTTGTGGTGACTCACCTGTCCTGGGCTCCGCTTTCCCCGTGTCTGCAGGCTCAGCCACATCAGGCTCGCCTCTCCTCTGTTCAGGGTTGTCTCGTGGATGTCTGTGTCTGACAGCGTTCACAGCTGGAGTTCTGAAAGATCTATTTCTACTCCACGGGTCCCCTTTGCCTTGGGCTGGATCTCGGCCAGTGCACTTTTGATTGAGAACTGGAAATTGTAAAGGAAACCAGCCTGGGCCCGCGCGAGGCTTCCCAGAGTGATGCCTTCTCCCGGTAAAGAGAAGTGAGTTCTGTGTTTTTGTCCGGCAACTTGCCCTGGGGAGGATCATCTTACCCAGGTGGTGTGTGATGGAATTGAAGCGGGCTCGAGTCCCTGAGCAAGGGGCTCTGTCTGCCCGGCTCTGAAACCTAGGGCCATCAGAAAGTGAGCCAAACACCATCCATCCCCACTCACGGCGAGTCTTGAGGACAGAGAGGGACTGCCCCACAGGGTCCTCCAGGCTGTGGTCATCACGGAGGCACCACTTCCCCTTTGTGGGCGTCGTGCTACTTAGTGTTCACAACCAAGTGCTTCACTGTTGTGGCATCAGCCCTTGTGTCACCCCGGTCCAATCCTTTTCAATCCTCACCGTCACTTGGAGGTTTTCCAGAACCTCTGGATCTGCAACTTCCTCCCCCTGCCCCCCATTCCCTGGACTTCTGAGCATGCTCACCTTCTGAGCATTCAGCCTCTTCTTTGCATACTGCTGAGGAGCCTGGTGGCACTGTTAGGTAAGCCCTGGGATGTATACTGCCAAGTGAGCAGTTATAATCCACCAGTCACTTGGGGAGGGTTGTGTCAAGATGAGGCTGTTGGTTCTGGTCAGGAGTTACCGTCTTGGAAACCCTACGTAGGATCCCTGTCATTCGGAATTGGCGTCATGGCAGTAGGTGAAGCTTGGAGTTGGCATTCATAGTTGAGGGTGATGGGTTTGGTGTTGGCATTGATGGTGGTGGTGGTTAACATTTATTAATTGGGAGAAAAGATTCAGGCAACTACCAGTGCCAACCCCATCTCTCACTGCCCTGACAAAACAGATGTTTTAATAAATGATACTAATTATTCTCAGTGTAATCACTGTCCAAAGCCCCAGGCTGTCACTTTTGGTAGAAAAGCTCTCCAGAATTACATATATTGAAAAAAACTTCAATATATAACAAGAGAGGACCCATCTTCTCAATGCCCTTGCACCAATATTTGACTCACAGAGACTGAAGGACAGAGGAGAAGCACCCCATCGGGTTTCTGAGATTGTCAGTCTGTACAGGTACAGTCTCCCAGATCTCCTCTGGAGGAGTAGAAGTGCAGGAAGTTTCCTGGATCTCCCCTGGAGAAGTACAGGTGCAGATAGTCTCCTGGTCCTCCCTTGCAGAAGTACAGGTGCAGGAAGTCTCCTGGATCTCCCCTGGAGGAGTACAGGTGCATATAGTCTCCTGGTTTTCCCCTGGAGGAGAACAGGTGCAGATAGTCTCCTGGATCTCCCCTGGAGGAGTACAGGTGCAGATAGTCTCCTGGTTCTCCCCTGGAGGAGTACAGGTGCAGATAGTCTCCTGGTTCTCCCCTGGAGGAGTACAGGTG